>AYEL01070393.1:0-94277 GCA_000484575.1 Olivierus martensii
TAAACAAACAATCGTATTATCCCTCTCGCGGATTTTCCACTAAATTCCACTACACAAATGTTTAAAATAATTGTTTATTAGCCATTTTTGTTCCTATTTTCTGTTTCCTTTGGAAAGATGAATAAAATAGAGTAAGATATCCACAGAACAGTATGATTGTCAGCGATTTCATTATTTAGAACATTGCTAGTTTTCATTCATCTGGTGTTGATGGCTTACTATTTTCAGATTAAAACCGTCAATCTTATTAGATCTTACGTATTTTGTGTACTTTTTTTACATCTGGCTATAAAAAATATTAAATTTAAATTGGCCGATAAAACACAAATATAAATATAAAATCGAAAGAAGTTATGTGATAACGACTTTTATCTATTCAAAAGCAATTTTTCGAAGAAATACATTCATTTTTAAATTTTAAGCAGCTTAGGATTCTTTCAAGCTATCGTAATCGTCTATCTTCCTGTTGAGAATCGTTTAAAATAACTGATTTCCTTTAAGTATTGATTAAACGAAATCAGAATCGATTACAACTCGAGTAAAAGTGCGATTTTCTTTCTTCTAAACTCGAATTCCTCGCTACTTTGTTGATACTTGGAGTGTTACTGTATAAAATCGTGCTCAGACAATATCAACTTGAATTTATTTTATTCTAAACAGAAATCTATCAACCTCATAACATCGTTGACCGAGTTAATATTGGAGAAAGTCCAGTGCACTTGGTCACAGGACGAAACTCGCAGATTTTTATTTCAACAACTTTATATAATGAAACAAAATAACAAAAATCGCATTTTTTTAAAGTTATATCCATTTTTATCGTTAATTTAACATTTGCTCTAATAAAAATAAACAAGTTAACGTCACACCAGTATCGCTCTACCAACGTAAACATTATTTATGGTTGATGACATTCAATGTTTGAAATTAAATTAATCGGTTGAGTAATAATGAAGACCTTCTGGTGAAATGCGTAGTTGTAGTGTAGAAAAGATAATCAGACGGGTTAAATTTAGATATAGAGAAGTAGGCGTCCACCAGAAAAAGTCTCTCTCTCTCTCTCTGTCCTGAAAAGTCTAATCGATCAACAGATTATGAAACGAATAAAAAGTCAATAAGTAGCGACAGTCACGAATCGAATTAAAAACAGACGATTCGTCACCACGTTTCGCCAATATGGGAATCACGTGTGTATATATATACACACACACACACCTTTCCGGTTTGAGTCATCCTGACGCAACTCAGTCAATAGGTTGCAACCGTCTATTTTCCTAAAAAGCAGCTAGGTAACGAAAACAAAGGAACTTTTCAGTGATATTTTCTTACGGTACTTATAATCTGTAATGCTTTTCAGAAGTCGTTACATCATCGCAACACTTTAAAAATAGTCTAACGAGTTATGGTTACAATAAACAAAAACTCATCCAAGATAACTACGAGTTGACACTAATGCGAAGTACTGCGTTACAGTTTCAACCGATGAACTTATTTTTATTCAATTTTTTTTCTTTTTAATTAAACTACATAATATTTATTGAATTTGAATATTTTCTCAAAACAGCGTTAAGTTGGTGCAACACACGGTTTTATATAAGAGTATAAAATTTTGTGTTGCACCAACATGACATTGTCACTAACCATAAATGGTAACCACACTGTTACCAACCGAAAAGTTGTATTGCACCAAGTTAACACTGTTACCAAACAAAAAGTTGTGTTGCATCAACTTAACACTGTTACCAAACAAAGTTGCACTAACTTAATACTGTTACTAACCAAAATGTTGTATTGCACTAACTTAATACTGTTACCAAACAAAAAGTTGTGTTGCACCAAGTTAACACTGTTACCAAACAAAAAGTTGTGTTGCACCCATTTAACACTGTTACCAAACAAAAAGCTGTGTTGCACCCACTTAACACTGTTACCAAACAAAAGTTGTGTTGCACCCACTTAACACTGTTACCAAACAAAAAACTGTGTTGCACCCACTTAACACTGTTACCAACCAAAAAGTTGTGTTACACCAACTTAATAGTTAACAACCAAAAAGTTAAGTTGTGTTGCACAAACCAAAATGTTTCGTATCGAACTATTTTAAATTAAATAATCAGAAAGGGTGAAATCTTCTCTCTTAATTTTATATAAAGCTAATTATTTAATCAATAAAATAATTGAGTACCGTAATGAGAAATTATTGTCAAATAATAATAATTTGTCAATTATCTTTAAATTTATAGGATTAACGAGCAAACTTTAATTATTAATTAAAATGATCTCACGTAGAATTTAGGATTGTTTGTTTTAATTCGCGGCATTATAATGATCTTAAATTTTATTTATAATGCAAAAGTTACAGATTAATTATTCCATGAGAAACATTACCAATTTTTTCAGAAAGGAAAGATAAATTTAAAAAAAAAAAAAAAAAAAAAAAATACATTTGAACCAGAGTTGAACACTACTTAACTAAAATTAATTCAAGAAATTAAAAGCGCATTTTATGAATTTTTATAGCGTATCATCATATATTTAATTTATAGAGCTGAAAATATGGAATATTTTTTTTTTTATTATTTTTGAGATTTAATTATGCAAAAATTCAATTTCCTGCAGAGAATAATTACATTGAAAAGTTTTAGTGACCATGCCATCGGTCTGAGATGATTGCATTTTCTTCTGGCAAGAATTATAAAAAAAAAAAAAAAAAAAAAATCCCCTTAGTAATCTCCCTGATTGGAAAGGGGACGTAAAATATAAAAAAAAAAAAAAAAAAAATTACTTTCACTATGTCTTTATTACTTTTTGTTTTGAAATATTTAAATATATAAAATTCCATTAAGAAAACGAAGAAAACAAATATTTACCTTGATATTTTTGCAGATTGGGAAGGGTTTTCTCATTATCTAAAACTTTCCCCCATCAAGACAAAAAATACGAACTGACATTTTTATTCAAAAGATCGGAAGAGCGAAAAAAAAAAAAAAAAAAAAAAAAAAAAAAAAAAAAAAAATTATTGTCCAAAAACAACGACCTAATAATTTAATACCACGTTATTGTATATAAAAATTTTTTATGAATATCTAAAATATTTCATCTATAGATCATCCACAAAATCAGAATTTATCAAAACAGTAAAATGAATATACAGTATATATTTTATACTATAGTCTGTTCCACTTTGAGATGGCAGTGACGTCACGAGTAAAGCGGTTATAGTTCGTCCGCGAGAAGAAATATTGATCAAAAAATATTTTCATTTATAACGTTTCAAAGTCCCACTGCAATCGTAATTCGTATTTTTACCTCGATGTTACAAAAAATCTGAGAATATAAAAAGACGAATTACGATTTCGAGTGAGAGACTTTGGAACTTTACACATGAAAGTATTTTGATCAATATTTCTTCTCGCGGACGAACTATAACCGCTTCACTCGTGACGTCACTGCCATCTCAAAGTGGAATAGACTAAAGCAGCTATCCGAAAGGGGACAAAAGGGGCGGCTTCCCGGGCCTCACGATTTTAGGGACCTCAATTTATAACTCAACATGTTAGAAAAAATATATATATATTTGTACATTTTTATACTGTTCGAGCTTCAATTTTTGTCAAAATTTGAAGTTCTCTATGAATGTTTTCACTTTTCTTGCACACTTATTACTGTATATTTGTCAATCTTTTTGAAGGGCCTTAAAAATATTAGTTGCCCTGGGCCTCGCATTTTTTTCTGAAAGTCCCTGCTTTATACTCTACCATACAGTATCACTAACAAATACTGATAGATTTAGAATTTTAGATATAAAAAAAAATTACTTATGCATACAGTACAGTATAATGAATTGATTATCGACATTTTTTTATATAGATTTGACTATTTAAAATTATATTCGTGAGCGCAATGTGTTATTTTTCTTACTTATCTGGTTAGATAAATAAGAAAAATTCTAATTTTATAAATCCGAAATTTAGTAGCAATAACCGAATTTCTCTAGGGAACAATTATCTCTTATAATTCGTCCCTGCAATCAAATAGCAGTAAAATTCGCTTTAGCATCTCGTTAAAAACGAGTTTTTTGTTTTATCTGGAAGATATCATCACATCTGTTTTTAGTATGATTAAAAAACTGATATACAAAGATATATACGAATATAATAATTATAAAAAAACCCAAATGTTACATTTAATCACAAAAGGTGTAACGAAGTTTATCATTTATTTATATAGTATGGGGGAAGTTTTGATTATAATTATCTTCTTTATTCTTCTGAATCAGCCCTTATGTCTACTGAATTTTTATTTAATATTTTCTTTAGTACAGTATATATTTATTATTCATAAACTTCAAAATTCCTGAAAGATAACAGTAAACTGTAAAATAAATCTACAGTACTGTCTGTATTAAGAGTTAGCTGAAAGGGTTATGACGCCCCGAGCTAACTTAGCTGTTATGCACCCATTATATCGATTCACCAAAAATGGCTTCAAAAATTTATTAATTTTAAGTTTAATCTTGTTACGGAATATCCTTGGCAACTAATATAATAAAGCTACAGTAAAAATATATTTTATTATATAGTTCTTCCAGTTTTTGGTTGTCTGAGCCATTGCCAAATTGGCTCTCGTCTAGAACTGCCAAACTTTATAGCAAAGCCGTATTTATTTATTGATATATTAACATATCAGAGATTTGAAGCCAAATTTTGTTTTGGTTTATGATTTCGTTCTCATTTTTTATTCGTTTTTATTTAAAATAAAAGCGAAAGTCTTTATTGAAAATAAAACCATGTCAGCAAAACGAAAGTCTTTCAACGACTGAAGTCCACCATATTGTGTGTAGTTCTCCATTTATGTCTTTTATAGATATACAGTGTAGGAGAGCGCACTAAGAACTAAACCGTTCATTAAAAGAACTACAGTGAAACCTGTTAAAATGACCATCTGGTTAAAGAGGCCAAATTTCAAAAGCTGGTTTGTTTCCCATAGGATGTAATGCTATTTTTGTTCTGTATAGCGACCACCTGCTTAATGTGTATATTGACCACTCACATAGTTAATTTTAAGAAATTTTAAGCTGCTAAAGTGACCAAGATTATTATTTCATGAAGGAATTACTGAATTTTCCTTATAATTTATTCCATTAGATAAAATTCTGAGGATTATTATTCCATTAGAATTTTTCTCTCATGATAAAATAGTCTGTTATACCAGTATATTAAAAAGTAAATATTATAATACCTTTAATGCAGTATTTTAATTTAAGTTTGACTATTTTAAATGCACATATACAGGTTAGTATTAATTGTAATACAGTATATGCTTACTACAAGACTTTGTTCGTCAGAAGATATGTAGTATATGTCGTCATTAGCTACTGACTGCAAGTTGACGATTTTAATTAATATAAATTTGCAGTTTGGAATAATCTGTTGTTTTCTTTTTGGGGAAGGAGGAGATCACTGTCCCGTGTAGTGACCACCTGTGAAAAGTGACCAGTCAGGTCGGTCCCAAAGGGTGGTCACTTAATAGCTTTCACTGTAGTTATGTTCTTTTAGTGAATGGTTCGCTTCTTATCGCTTATTTACAAAGGTTTTTCCTTAATAAAATTCAGTCAAATTTTGATAAACATTTCTGAAAATCCCTAATTTCTACACTTATTCCTTCCCTAAATTTTTTAATTGGCATATTTTTAAAATTCACCGCCGATGTTTGCCATTAATTATATCGATGCCACAATTGCAGCCATATCCATGTGAAAATGGCAAGAATTCAAACTTCTAGATCTATCTAATAATTTCGAATGGATATTTTTTGAAAATTTTGGTATTTTTCTTGCAATCGAAGTTGACGACCTCACATCAATTAATCCTTCAGCTTCAAACACCTAAAAATGTCAAGTATTCAAACATTTGCGATGGAAATATTGTATCATTGATAAAAAAAATAAATATTTTAATATTTTATACTTATTAATGTTTAAATATTTACTATTTTAACCAAACTGAACAGTTATTTTCTTCAGGTTTGAGTTAATTCAGTATACTTCTAAACATAAGGGTGGATTGCAACGACCACTTCAAAGTCCAGTACAGACTAGCCAGCCCGGTGGTACAGTTAGCTAGAGGGGTTGAAGGATAGGTTCAACAGCCCAGATTGGCCCCCCAATTCTCTCTAGAAAAAAAAAAAAAATCTAGAAGTATGGGCCGAAATCGATCTTAGTTCTCCACGATACGCTTCCACATGGTTACACTTTCAATACGATGATTATTATTATTGCATGTTTCCATTATTTCGGTTCCTCGCATAATATTGCATAAAAACCACTTCAAAAATAACAATTCTGAGTAATTATTTTGATTAATTACAGATATTTTAGTGACAAATTTCGTTTCTCAAATTATGAAATTCCAATCTTCGTTAAACTCGGTACAAAGTTTACTATTGATATAGTATACGTTTACTCATATCATACTTCGGACTTTCGTTAATGATTCAAATGTGATACAACACATCCTCTATCGATGAGAAAATAATCATAGTCATGGTGACGTAAACTAATTTTGTCTACAATAGAAGCCATGGGGAAATGATACATGGCTTTTTAACACAGTACAATATTTTGATTTTTTAATATAAGGCTTATTTACGATCGACACACACACACACACACGAATTGTTTATACACAGTATACTGTAAGCTTAGAACTGATAAAGGAATCGCGGTCATAAAAATATAGGGGATTAAAAAAATTAACATTTTTACCAAATAAAGTCTGCAAAAAATGCTGTTCTAGATAGTCATTAAACGTATATCCATATAATCTAATGCAGATATACGAATGTTATTTAAAGGTTTATCGTATCTGCGTGATATATATGAGGTGTGGTCCAGTTAAGAACCCATCACAGGCTGGCCAGACTTGAGATAAGATCGGCCGATACGTTGAAAGATACTATCAACTGGATGGGGGCTCATAAATCGCACTGTAAAACTGAGAACTGGGTCTTTAGATCAAAAACAATAATTATTTATACAAAATTGGAGGTTACTACAGTAGAAATTTTTACTGTCAAAATCACAAGTGTATGAAATATTTAAAATTTTAATTATATATTATTTTTGTCATCGATGGGGAAGCTTTTCCTCATCAGTTTTCAATCCAAAACTGGTGCAACTGCATACATTGCAAAATCCAGCAAAAATGGTACCGATCGATAGGGGGTCGAGACACAAAACATCCCTGATGAACTAGAGGTCAAAAGTCAAAGGTTAACGAGATAGAGAGGCTGAAAGTTTCACAATGCGTGTGGTTTTGACACTTGTGCTTCGCCTCGCTACGATGTGCAGCGCGACGCGTTCCTGTGCTCTGCTACGACGCTCGTTAACCTTTGATCTTTGACTCTTAGTTCATTAGGGATATTTTGCGTGTCTCAACCCTCCTATCGATCGGTACCATTTTTACTAGTTTTGCAGTGTATGCAATTGTACCTACTGTACAAGCAATTATTCTAACAAATTATTACTTTCACTATAATAATTATTATACTATATCTTGTTAACTTTTCACCTTTTAAAAGATTATTAAGCTAATTTTATGCATCGTTAGAATTACCATCATATTTAAAATAAATACTGTGAATTAACTGTGAAATTTTATAAAAAACAAATAGTAATTTAAACAAATTTTATTATTTGAAAAATAAAAATGCTTTAACCATGATGGCATAAATTCTGCAAAATCATTATAATAAAAAAAATTAGGTACAGCTTTCATTTATGGTAATTAACTATGTAGCAATATTTTACAAAAAAATAAAGAATACTTTTCAAGTAAACAAATATCTTGTTTTAACCATGATGGCATAAATTCTGCAAAATCATAATAATAAAAAAAATTAGGTACAGCTTTCATTTATGGTAATCAACTATGTAGCAATATTTTACAAAAAAATAAAGAATACTTTTCAAGTAAACAAATATCTTTCATACTTGTAAGATAGTTTCAAATATAATACCGAATATAATTTTTTTTTTAATTTTGAATCCTACTATATATTCATATATTTATTTTCTTGCACTATAAAAAAATAAATTTTTATTATATTAAAATTAGATTAAATTAATTCAGTTATGTCACTGAATTTTCCTTTCAGGTTCTACCTATTGAAATCCTGAACCTGAAGAAAATCTGGAATTGTGGAACTCGAATTAAACCTAGTCTTTAGGTGGCAAACAAACTGTCACGCTGCTATCTGGCGACCTTATCACTCTAAAGATCAATGTGGTCATTAGCAATTTCTAGTGGCCGCATTGGCAGCCATACAAATGTTTCTTGAGAACTTTTGCTTTAGATAAAAAGGAATGGCAGTCTAAAATTTAAATATTTTTGTTTGAGAGATATTTTTCATACGGCTTGACAAATAAATGGAAAAGTTAATACAGTACACAACACCACAGTTGTAAAATTTATCCAAATTCTTTCAAATGATTATACAGTATTATAATTTCAGCTAGAATAAATATATTTCCAGATATCAGCATTTAATATTCTAAATGATCACTATTCTTATAGAACATACCACATATTTAACAGAACACAGCATCCTCAAAATTAATAGAGAGGAACCAACTTTACATAATGAGAAAAGATCTAAAATTTGAATTCTCTAAAGATGTTTTGATCTCAAGATGTTTTGCAGAAGGAAAAAGAAAACAATGCAAATTATCTTTTTTTTTAAAAAAATCTCGAGAGATATTTTTCACACGGCTTGACAAATAAATGGAAAAGTTAATGCAGTACACAACACCAGTTGTAAAATTTATCCAAATTCTTTCAAATGATTATACAGTATTATAATTTCAGCTAGAATAAATATATTTCCAGATATCAGCATTTAATATTCTAAATGATCACTATTCTTATAGAACATACCACATATTTAACAGAACACAGCATCCTCAAAATTAATAGAGAGGAACCAACTTTACATAATGAGAAAAGATCTAAAATTTGAATTCTCTAAAGATGTTTTGCAGAAGGAAAAAGAAAACAATGCAAATTATCTTTTTTTTTAAAAAAACTGGATTAAATAATCTACATAACCAAACAATAAGCAGGATAAAGAAGAGCAACAATTAAATATTTATTATACTTTAATGTTATAAATTCTAAAATTAATAAATAAACTACCGTATTACATCGATTTAAGCCGCAGTAGGATTTTAAAATTGAAAAATCGGAAAAAAAAAAAAAGATTTTATAATAGGTATTCGCTTTGAATTTAAGCAGCACCCATACTTTACGACAAAAATTCGAATAAAAAGTGCGGCTTATATTCGATGTAATACAGTATTTTAATTTTCTGAAACAAAAATTCGAATAAAAAGTGCGGCTTATATTCGATGTAATACGGTATTTTAATTTTCTGACACTTCTAAAAGTTAATCAGAAACATTCTGAAAATTTTATACATATTTTTTAATTTTTAATTACGTTCGTTCACTAAAAGATTGAGTTCAACAAACACCCCCTTAATGGTAAAACTGGATAGAATGTTAAAATAAATATTTAAGAAACCACTCCAAAATTTGTAGTAAAGTAGCTAACGAAACAGAGTTCTGTAAAGAAGATTTTCTGGATATCTTGTACTGAGAAGAATTCATTAAATACGTATATTGTTTTAATTAAACGTGTGTTTCTTTTAATGAAAATAAAGTTTTCAGGTCTGCACTTAAGTCGACCATAGATATAAAACTAAATCAAAACCACTCCAAAATTTGTAGTAAAGTAGCTAAGGAAACAGAGTTCTGTAAAGAAGATTTTCTGGATATCTTGTGCTGAAAAGAATTCATTAAATACGTATATTGTTTTAATTAAATGTGTGTTTCGTTTAATGAAAATAAAGTTTTCAGGTCTGCACTTAAGTCGACCATAGATATAAAACTAAATCGTAATACAGCAGGTTAGATTTTATCATGAATAATATGATTAAAAGCTAGTCATAAGTTTATTTTTAGTTTAATTTAACATTGCCTTAATCAATCTTGTAATAAAAAGTACTTTGGACGTTTAAGGATTAAAATGCAGCAATATAAATTCTGATATAATAAAATTCATGAAAGAAAGAAAATTATCTGGAAATAGTATCAAAGATAAAATTGTTAACTACTATATCAATGACAGATAAATGATAAAATTAATGAAGGGTGGATTTTCTTATAAATGCATTATAAATTATATAGTATGTCATTACTTCAACTTTAGATATCTTACTTATAAAATTTATAAATATATATTTTTTTCTTTTCATTTGAATTTACAAATTTTAAAATTAAGTTTATTAAACGAGTTTCATTTTAAGTTTTTTATTTTTTATAAATGTATACACAGTGGCGCCGAGAGGACGGGGAAGAGGAGACAAATTCCCCGGGCTCGTAGAAGATTGAAGGGCCCGGGCCGCTTCCTAACAATAAGAATTTATATATATATATAGCAGCCCGAAATCTGGGGTTTCTCTCAGCGCTACTGTGTATACACCACATTCATCTAAAAAGCTTCTTATATTTAATAATGTTTGTAAAAAAGTAAATGATGGCAATTTTATTAAAGGCAAATAGTTCAAGAATACACAATCATTAAATGCTTTTCAGTTTATACAAATTAGCATAGTTCAGTCACATTAATCATTTATATTTAAATAATAATAATTTTTCTTCTTTAATGAGCATTGTTTAAAGATCTCTCATCAATTTTAATAACAAATATACGATAAAAAATTATTTGTCAATATTATTCAAATAAAACTGCATAATTATATATTTTAATTAAGCTTTATTGAGATAATTTGAGAAGTTTTTATGTTTTATTTTGTTAATGTTTTAATCATTTAATAACAATCATTTAAAGGTAATTCCAAACAATATTAAATAATCAAAATGGAAACATTTTTTGCAAACATTTCCAAGAAAAACGAGACAAGAAATCTACAAATCACCTTAAGCAGGAAAACAATAATTTATTATTAGTAAATCAATAAAGGTACAAATAAATAATAAATTATTGTTTTCCTGCTTGAAGTGCTTTGTGGATTTCTTGTGTTTCTTTATAAGCAGTGGAACTTAAAAAGTTTATGATTAAGAAAAATGGCACTTCTAAGATCACCATGCTACTATTTACTTTTCATTAATACTTTTTGAACTATTTAATAAAATTTTCATGAAATTCTTTAAGCTTGTCCTTCAAATTAAAGTACATCTTTTAACTATGGCTTCATTGATATACAAACAAAAGTCATTTGACTTTTCAGGTTTCCCTTAATGGAAGTGATATGGATCTGGGGTTAAGCTGCCAAATAAGGTTCTGAGAGCAAACAATCAAATATTCCAAATTTGTATTCACCTTCAGACAAATGACATATATAATCATACATCTTTGTTTATTCTAAAATATCAAACATGTTCAGAAAGTAGGCAGATTTTTCCAGAAGTGATTTCTTTTATTCAAAATATAAATGAAGGTTAGAAGAAACTAATGAAAGAACTTTTGTATTTTAAACTAATTAAATTGCTGATTTTTATATTTGATATATTCGCTTTTGTGTTAATAATTAATGAAACAAGATATAGGCAATTTTCAGATATAATTAAAAATATTAACAAAATAATTATATACAAAAACTTCCAAGTGTTAATTAAATTAAAATATATTTTTGGTTTTCTGAAATTATTGAGTTTTCATTTTAAAAAATTAACACTTGAAGAGTTTCTTTATTTAAAAACCAATAGAGAAAATAATAATTTTCAATAAAATGATAAAAAAAAAAAACAAAAATTTTTATTACTTTCTTATTTGACTATATAAAATAGAATGGAATTTGTCTATCCTAGGCCTGGTCTATCCAAAAAAATAAAAGTTCTCATTTATGGCTTTTTGTTTTTTGTAAGAAATTTCGCACAAAACGATGTCGTCTTTGCAGGAAAACAGTTTGTGTCACTGATCTGAAAGATCAGTGTCATCTGTACGTATACGTCAGATAAGAGTAACTGAAAAAAAAAACTAATGCAATTATATTTTATTAAAATCAAACTGGTGTATTATAGTATATGACATAGCTACGAAGCGACAATTACTTCCTATTATCTCATAACATTTTAGTTGAAAGCCCTGCGGGCCACAAAAAATAACGTGGAGGGCCGCCAGTTTGACACCCCTGCTGTATATCGTCGCCGGGACAGATATAAAAATAAAATAAAGACAGGAGTATCGCAAAAAAATTCATAAAAAAGTTACTGTATTTAAGTTTTTTGAAATACTTTATTTTTTTCTGTATCTTACGGTAAAATGTTCTTGCGGCGAATTGTCCTAATACCAAGTCTAACTAGTGGGCCGCTGTCAGGATAATGCCAGAATCGAAAAAATGTCCCGGTCCGCCCCTGCACACAATTTCTTTTTTAACTCATATATAAAATTTACTTAATATATTTGAAAAATCCTTGGCGATGAGCACCCATTTTATACGCATTATTTATCCCGATTATCGCGAATTCGATTATTGCGGTACTTTTCGTGGCAACGATAACCGCGATAATCGAGGTATTCCTGTATAAACAGATCTCTTGGTTATCTAAGCATCTACAACTATCGAACGGTTTATTAATGGACGAAATTCACGTGACGCCATGGTCACGTGTCTTAGTGAAAACATTCAGTGGTTTGTCTAAGTTTAAACGAGAAGGCTTATGCCTATTTCGCGCTATTTTATTTACCTATTTCCATGACTAACTCAACTGTGGGGACAGTTAGCTTTTTGGGTCTCAAAGGCTCCCACTTAGTAAATAGTCAAGTAATTTCTAATTTATAAATTTGAATACTGCATTTGATGATGCTTCCTTTTTATGCTCATGATCAGAGCCAGATTTACAAATAAAGTAAATAAGCTGAAGTTTAGGATTTCTCTCTTCATTATAAAAAAATATTAAATATATTTGAAGGAACCTATTATAGTTTTATATGCATAAATCTGGCCCTGCTCATGATGGCAATTAGTATAATTTTTCCTATATAATAAATGCTATATATAAATGTCCATCTTTGTTTCTCATAAAGTAATTAAAAGATATAAAGTAGAATTTGTATTTAAATACAAATAAAAATGCAATAAATAATGATACTAAATATTTAGTACCATCACTTATTGCAGTGATGGTACTAAATATTTACATTTTTATTTGAACTTAATCAATCATGATAAGCACTGCCAAACCAAATTAATAAAAAATTTACTATATACAAAAACTGTTGGAGTGGTAATTTTATTCTATACAAGAAAAAGCTATGTAGTTGGTCAAAAACATTTCTCCTTATGTGTTTGGAATGAAATTATTTCTGTCTATAAAGAGTTGAAGGAATTAATGTTTCTCATTTAGATCTCATTAAGAGGATTAATTTTATATTCAATTTTTATGTAAATAAAACGAAATCAAGTTAAAGAAAAATATATAGTGAAAAATTATATATGTAAATTTATTATACTTATACAAGTATAAAAGTTTATGTGGAAAACAAAAATAAGATACAAAAAAGTTGCAGAATTTACAAATAAAATTATAAATTTTCTTTTCAGTTTCTTTCACTACTCATTTGTTCAGCTGTTTATGTATTTCGTTCCATAAGCGCTCACTTAATGATTGTATATCATTTTTATCTTCTGAAAAAGTAAAATAAATAATTATTAATTTTAAAACTTATGAAATTATTATTAATAAGCTATGTTATTTTAATAATAATCAAATTAGGATAGAGAGAATCAACTGAACAAAGCACATTATCAGTAATGTGCTTTGTTCAGTAGATTTAAGTATATAGGATAAATGCAGTATTAAAGAAAGAGATTATAGAGAGAATCATAAAATAATAATTTTATTATTTTAAATAAAACAAAGCCCTAAGGATGAAATTTTCTACTTTCACATTCACTAATAACATTTTCAATCTTACATTGGATCATTATCAGTTAACATTAAGTAAAACAACATAGAATTTTAGAACAAATTGAAATTTGAACTTTAACAAATTATTAATGTTAAAAATTAACCAAAGTTATTAATTAAAATATGCCAAACTGTAATTAACAAAAATACAAGATAAAAATATTACAGGGTGGCACGTATTGTATCTACCAACTTCAAATGATAACAGAAACGATGTGAATGCAAGTAGTAATTTAATACAGTTATGAAATACAAGTACATAAACTGGCAATTACTACAGTATGTAACACACATCAACAGACCTCACTACACCTTGAAAATAACTTCCTCCAAATGTCCCCCCTTTGCCTGGATGCACTGCTGAAGGCAACGCAGGAAGGCTTCCATAATACACATTAACATATCCTGTAGAATGGCACTTATTTCATGGTGAATGGCAGTCCTAAGTTCGTAAATTGTCTGCAAATGATTGGCAAACACCCTTGCCTTCACCATAACCCCAGAGAAAGTAATCCGGAGCTGTTAAATCTGGGAAATCTGGATGGCCACGTCACATCATCAAAGTGGGATATTACACAGTTTGGAAATGTTTGTCGAAGTACAGCCATACTTTGGCGTGCTATCTGTACTGTTGCACCATCCTGCTGAAACCAAATGGTATTCAGCAATCCTCTTGCCTGCAATTCCAGAATGAGGAAATTCTGCAGCATTTTGCTGTAGCGGTTGACATTCACAGTTGCTACATGTCTGGTGTCATCCTCAAAAAATAGGGACCAATAATCCCACACATGCCAACTGCACACCATACCACAACTTTTGGACCTGTCTGGGACTTTTCATGTAAATGTCGTGGATTTTCCTGAGACCAATACCAGATGTTTTGCTTATTAACATATCCAGTCATGAAAAAGTTTGCTTCATCGGACAGCAGTTATTGGAGAAACAGTGGTTCTCAGTTAATCATTACAAGAATGTCAGTGCAGTTGGTGAGTCTGTTTTGCCTATCAATGTCTCTCAACTCTTGAACCATATGTAGTTTATATGGATGGAACTTCAAATCATCCAGTAAGTGGCCCAATAAATGTTGCGACAGTTGTAACATTTGTGCATGTTGCCGTGCTGAACGTCTGGGACTGCGTTCAAGTGACACGCGCACTTGTTCCAGGTTCTCACACGTTCAAACACTCCTTCTCCGGCCTTGTGACTGCCGGTTCAAAACACTACTAGTGGTGCTAAGTGGCCCAATAAATGTTGCAACAGTTGTAACATTTGTGCATGTTGCCGTGCTGAATGTCTGGGACTGCATTCAAGTGACACGCGCACTTGTTCCAGGTTCTCACATGTTCAAACACTCCTTCTCCGGCCTTGTGACTGCCGGTTCAAAACACTACTAGTGGCGCTCCACTGTCTCACCCACCTGAGAATACTGTGCCCGTCAGGTACAGCACATGGCGATCATCACTGTTCCACCGCAGTGCCCACTGAGTCTCCATGACAGAACCAGTTCGGATAAAGACTTCCACCGCCGCAATTCACGTTTGCACAGACCACTGCTCCGTGGCATACTAATTGCCTGATTCCCTCCTACTCAGCGATGTATGCATGCGCAGCATTCGTACGCACATTTGGTCAGGGTTGCCAACTACAATTGGTAGATACAATACGTGCTACCCTGTATTAGTTATTCCAAGATAAAAATTACATACATTAATAAATAATATATTAAGTATCTATAGACAAAACATTATGGCAGAAATATACAGAATGGTCATAAAGTCAGATACTATTTTAACAAATATGGTTCAATTTATATGTTTTTCTCTTGCAGATCCTTAAGATCAATATGGAGCAATATATAATATAGCTAATAGTTATCTGACAAATCCAAGAAAAGAAGTGCAATGAAAAATTTGAAAGGAAATTCAACCAAGCAGGACCTGCAACTAAGATGATATTTAGAAAAATTTAAGCAAATCGATTCTGGACGTATTATACATAACTATAGATAAGAAAATTTAAGGCTATAAGTGATATTTTTGGAAAATGTATTTTGTTTAATGAATTTTTCATTAACATTTTATAGAAATTTAGTAAAAATTAAAAGATTTGCACATATCTTTGAAACTGCATAAGTTGAAACTATGTAAGCAAGAACTTACTGTATATGCTTCATATAATAAATAGCAGAAAAATAAATTTACTTACCATCATTATAAGAAAATAGAAGATGTGTTTCTTTTTCACTTGAATCATCTAAAATTTCTTTCAATGTCTTATACAAAAGATATGCTTGTTGTTTAAAAATTTCATCGGATTGTTTCATTGATTTCAAAACAGGTAGAGAATTTTGACCTTCAGCCACACAATAGTAAGGCTAAAAGAAAATGTAAATGTGTAATTCAGTAGACTTTCAATTAACTCAAGTAATCTGGAAATTAATTCCATCCTAATAATCCACAAAATAATCAAAAATTGGAATTATGAAAAATATGCATTTAATATTAAAAAATAAATAAATTGTATACATACATGTATATTTTCATATATATTATTTATTGAAAAGGAAATAAAAAATTTGTTTATTTGCAGCAAGAAATTATTGCAATATTTGTAATTTTAATTTGATTCTAATTTGATTGCCTATTTTCTAATACATAACAAAGAAATGAATCTGATGCATTTAAAAATCTTTCAATTTATCATATCTAAGATAAAACACCAATTATTAAATTTCATTTCTGGGTTATAGATTAACTGCAGTTAATTCACAATCTAGATAATTTAACAGTGGATAATCATAAGTCTACTGTATATTTTTATTACAAAAACCTTACCAATATGAAAATTAAATAATTAAATGAAATTACAAAAATTTGAAATAATTACCTCTCTATTTTTTGGACTAATTTTATAAATAGGATTTCCCATTTTTCGATTAAATGTTCCTTCCTTATGAGTCTCTATGGAAGGAAGATGCTCAATCAGTTGTATTTCATCTGTTCCATCATCTAGGCGAGCAGGAATCATTCCAGATGAGGGTAATAATATTATAAGCTTTTTAAAGGAAATTCTGATCTTTAACTTCTCTTCTGCTTTCTCAATTCTATCTTTCAATGCTATAAAAATTTTCATATAAATTAAATTGATAAATTATCTTCCAAGTGTTTCTTTGATAGATTATAATAGATTTGTCTTAATAATTTTTTGAAATTAAAAATTTATATAATATGATTGGTAATGTAAACTATACTCTAACAGGAAATTTATTTCCAAAAACATTTGCCCATTACAATAGATCTAACATCAGTTTTATACAAAACATACATAGCTGAAATAGATCTATGATATAGGATCAAAAATATTTCTAGAAATAAATAAATTTTCTTATTCAGAGCTTTTTGTGTATTTTTATTTTAGTTACAGAGTGAGTTTGAGATTTACAAAATAGAATCAAAAAGTAATTGAACTCTTTTATTAAAATATATACACAATAATTTTTAATTGAATTTCTTGAAATATTCTTGCTCCTAAGCAAATTTTTCCAGTGATTGTAAAGCTGTTGGAAAGCGAATTCAAAATCCATTTTCAAAGCTTGTTATCTCCAATGTCATAAAAGAAATGACATTAGAGATAAACTTCTGCAGAAGCACTTCCCTTTTAAAAAATTTTTTTAATTTAAGGAAACAGGGAAAAATCACAAGGTACAAAATTTGAGAAATAAGAAGGATGAGGCAAGACAATTACAGAATGTTAAACAAATATTCCACAACACAAATAGTTCTATGGTAAGTGCTTTGTCATATAGCAATTTCCACTCTCAATTTAAAGAGGTGGTATCTTTCTTCTTATTCTCTATGACAAATAAGGATCTCTTTATACATAGTTTTATTAATTGTAGCTCCCTCCAGTATGAATTCATAATGAATACAGCCTTGAAAGTCATAAAAAGTTTCAGCATTACTACTCTTAGATCTGATAATGCATACTTTTTCTTTCTTGGAGATGCTGGCATGTATCATTCCATTGACTGCCATTTTGTTTGGTGATCATATAGATAACATTACATTTTGTCACCAGTTTTATTACTGATTTTAAAACATTTAGTTCTGCATCAGATGAAGCAATTAAATCATTGCAAATTGAAACTGTCATATTTTTGTAACAAACAACAAGTAATCTTTTACATTTTTACATATTCATAGACAATGTTCAAGCAACTACCAAAAGATATTCTCACTAAATCAGTAATTTTTTTCAATTGTAATTTTTTATCGTCACAAATAATAGCATACATCTGTTGGATATTCTCTTCTATTGTTGAGGTTGATGGTCTGTCTGATCTCAAACCATCAATGATGTCATGATAATATGAGAGATGTGAAAATGACTAACAATAATGATCAACTTTTGTAAAGCAGAATAAACTTGTAAATCATATGTATATATGGTATTGATATTATATATAAAGTAATACATATTTAAATATAAAAGACTTAAGTCTATTTATATCCTGGGCATTGGTTCGGATGTCTTTGGGCGGGTTGTCAGGGACTGGTTGACGGCTCAGCATCATGCCTTATGGAGGTCTCCTGGTCTTAGGCAGGCGAAGGCTCTCATTTTGGGTTGCTGTGCTCAGCAAATCAGAGAGTTGCTTTCTCTGAACAAAAATGAAGTTAGGATTGTTACAGGGCTTTCTTACAGGGCACTGACATCTTAAAAGACATCTTCACTTGATTGGGCATTCTTACAGGGCACTGTCATCTTAGAAGACATCTTCACTTGATTGGGCAGTCATCTTAGAAGACATCTTCACTTGATTGGGCTTGCTGATAGCCCCAGAGTTGCTTTCTCTGAATAAATATGAAGTTAGGATTGTTACAGGGCTTTCTTACAGGGCACTGACATCTTAGAAGACATCTTCATTTGATTGGCCCTATGTGTAGAAAATGTTAATATAATATGGGAGGAGTATACATGTGTAGATGATGTCAGTATGAGGAGGAAACTCCTCTTCACATTTTATATGTATAGAAGATGACAGTATGAGGAGGAAACTCCTTCACATTTTGTGTGAATGTGTGGCCCTTTCGTAGGTTAGGCGTGATTTCTTGGGGATGTATTTTCCTGTTCCCAAGGATCTTGCTTCTGATGGCTTAGGCTTGATCTCTTGGGGATGTATTTTCCTGTTCCCGAGGATCTTGCTTCTGTTGGGGATGTATTTTCCTGTTCCAGAGGATCTTGCTACTGTCCCATTGAGTTTGTTCCGGAGGATCTTGCTACTGTCCCATTGAGGAAAATACTGTCGTTGTTTTTAAGACAAGGTCTTCTTCTGGGATGAATTGATTGGGAGGGTACACAATAGACCAATGGTGGTCGTGGTGCTTGGGCTGAAATAGGCCCCTCCCTATTCTATTACTACTACTACTACTACTACTACTAACACCGAAAAAACGTATTATTTTTCCTTTTGAAAATTCGTAAAATTTATTATTTACTAATATCAATAGTTAAATCTCTCGAAAAATATCAGAGGTTCATCGAAATGTCACGATTCAAAGAAAATATCTTGTGCAGTGTCTAAAAAACATAAATATAAACATTCTTAAAAATTTTGTTGTTACAATTTATTTATAACTTTTTTTTAAATAAATCAAAAAGTGTTCTTTTTTAAAATTATATGTTGCAATTCAAACAAACTCTATAAAGTTTACCGTTGTAAAAACAAGCGAAGTGAAAATATTAACAATCTCGACTCTAAAGTAAATATTTTCGTTAGGATTCTATATACAGTATTTATCTGCGTTATAAAATTGCGTATAAATATATACTAACAGAATTATTATATTTAATAGAAACGCACATCGTTTTTCTTAGATGTGTAACCAGTAATAATACTCAATCACAATAGTATTAGTAAGTTTAAACATACTATTTTCGTTCGGTAAATAAAGTGAAGAAGTGAGATACTTTACTACTATACAAACGTAACGTAATTTCGATTCCAAACACGTCATGCCGACTTACACTCCTCTATTAGTCCTTCATCGCGATTCAGTCGAAAAAGAAAGAAAGAAACGAAGAACTGAAGGAAGAAGAAAAAACTCTAAAGTACACTTCTCATTCATTATTGAAGGAGTTTTCACCATTTCGAATGACTGAATAAATTTCGGATCGGGAGAGGGAAAGTACAAATAAGATGTAGATAAGCAAAAGAACATTTTTCAAACGTCGTGCCACACATCTAGCAGTGTTATTATTTTTTTACGTTTATAAAACTCCACCCAAAGCTTAGAAAACGCACCTGATCGCGTAAATCTAGTTAAGTTTTTGCCTTGGGAGAAAATAAAGGTAAGAGAAGTTATGAATTTTAATGACATTGATTATATAGTCAATCAAGGGACTTTCGCTTGATTACTTATTAAAAGGAAGAATTTATATATATATCGAAAAGATAACATCCTCATCTATACTGTATTATTATCACAATACTGATTAGGGAATAGGAGAGTAGTTTTTGCTGCTACGGTAACATCTAATCGTTAATAGACTGGCATCGTGAGAAATATGTTGTGGTAGGTTTAAGTTGCCTAGCGCCACAAAACGTTAATTTTTACATAAGATTAATCGCGAATATCTTCAAGTAAATAAAATTAAGCGCGAAAAATTTGCTTTTTAGTGGTGGCAGCTTCATTTTTCTTTCTACATTTAGACTAGTCTTTAACGATAGTTTAAATTTATTTATTATATATATGAAGTCTTACTAATGACGAATTCTAAAACATTTTATTTAGAAACTTAGAAGAAAGTTATTTAATTGAAAACACGACGAGTATTTCTTTAAAATCTCTTAATTAAATTGCAATGATAACATTTCTATGACGAACGTTTTACCTTAAGTTCAGTTAGTGCGTGCTTTTTATATTAATATTTGATTCGCTTCCGAAGAAATGAAAAGTAGTTTGTTTATGTTAAAATTTTCTCCATTCCACTCTGAAAGTCGTTTCATATAATAAGAATTTCTATAGAGAAAGAGGTTTTTTTATTTTCACGATAATTTATTTTTAATTTTTTTCCTTTCCATTTTTTCTTGCTATGTTACTTATTAGGTAGAATTCGCGATAATAGAAAGCCGTTCCAATGGTGATTTTAAGAAAAACGTTTGAGCAGTTTGCTCATTTAATAAACACCAAGCGATTGTGAACTTATTTACGATTCTCTTAAAAATTTTGTGCGAAGAGGCCATATAAACTGAATGCACTTGGCAAACGGACAACATAAACATTAAAAGCAGTCAGAAAAATTATAAAAAAGTGTTTTGACATCGAACCTTATTTCATTAACGATTATTTACTTCTGAAACATTTTTTTTTCACTTCCCATTACAAAATTTACGAACCTTTTCCCGTTTGAAAACCAAAAACTTCGAGCTGCGTCACTCAAGCGATGATCATTAAAAGTAATATTTTTTTTTCCTTTTTCAGTAAAGATTCCTATACTTTTTCCTTCTACCGCAACAATTTCTTTCTCTCATAGTAATTACTTTTTTGGTTTGTGCTACTGTAGTAATAGCCGAATGGTGGGCTTAAGACTATTAATGACAGTCATTAGAATTCTCCCCAAAGGATTTGCTTCTACTGGGTGATGTAATGAAGATGTGACGTCGACTCGAAGCGCACGTGCTCCTCAACCTCCCCGGGGGATGGACACAGAGTTTTAATTTACTTGTCAAGGTTGACGCGACCAAATCCTCCACTAGAAACGAGGCTTGTGTGTAATCTGTTGCACACGAACCCAGGCACAGTCAACCTTACGCATTGTTCTACCTTAGAACTGTAGAACTTCGATCGGGTCGAGTCCGGAGAGGCTTCTTTGCTTACTCTTCTTTTGAGTGTTTATCTAGAATGTATTTTTCAATTTCAACGCGCCACTGACCGAAATGGGTTCGAGAGCTGCTACACTTTCTTGTGACAGTTGCCTGAATGGTGTCGGTTGTTTTTCTACCTGCTTTATACCGAAAATCCGAAAAATCTGAGATCCTTCAAGTAATTTTCAGAACTGGGTTGCTATGCAAAAGGCAGATTTCTTTTTTTTTATCATTATTTTCCTTTCCTGTTGCACCGATACAGTAATAAACTACTTTATTTCTTATATTGAAAATTTAAAGCGATTTTAGAATTCTTACATTTTAGCATTAAGTTTTATTGCTATTACTCCCATTATTATTTTTATGATGGATACTTTAGCAGTACCATTTATTTTTGAATTTCAGGTTATTTATCACTTCCTACAACTTTGTTACTTTGATAGCATATTTTTAAACCGTTATTTCTTTAATGGAAAAGCTCAATTTCCTAAATTATGTCCTCGGGCATCGAGTTACATTAATAATATTTATCATATATTTATCTTTTAACACTATTACAGCTTATTTAAAATCTTATCAGTTTAAAAGTTGTTATCACAATTAATAATTTTATTAGTGATTTATCACCATCTAGTTAATATTTAATTTTTAATGAGTCATTTATTATATTCTGGATAGCATTAAACAACGTCTAAGCTGAATTAGCCACACTTTAACTTCTCTACAAGTATGTCTACTATTATTGAAACTTTAGTTACAGCTATTACCTCGTGAATCACGATCGCTTTTGGGTAATTTAATACCGCAATAATAGCCTATATAATTTTCTACGCCCAATTTTATAACAACTCATTATGTTTATCTTACTCAAATTAAAAAACAAAAATTGGTTAATTAAACATCACGCGAGTGTCACGATATCTCTCGTTCAAATTAATATATTGTTTTCTCGACTTTGAAATTTGATATAATGGAAATTCTTCTTCAAACCACGCTATTGTAAAATTTAAACAGGATCAGTTTAAAATTACTTTATTAACTCATACTGTTTCAATTCAGGCAGCAAATTTATTCAAAGAGATGAAACGAAATGACAATTATTATAAAATTTTATAATCTAAAAATCATCATTTTAATCCAATCAATCTAAGAATGGAAGGAAGAATAGACGAAAGGGGGAGGGAATTAATCAAGCTATAGGCAATTAATCAAGTACAAGGGTAGATATATGATAAGTGCTAATAACAAGGATGGCTACCAAAATTTCCAAGCTAGAAATTCGAGGTGTGTCCTAAAAGTAGAGGCAATTTGCTTTGCAGACGAAATATTAAAGACAAGTCGGCAATGAATGAAGGTAATTTGAGATAACGACTGTAATTTCCGCAGGGTGGTACTTGCGATTTGTGTTCACTAATGATAAATTAACAATAAAAAAAATGTGTTAATGTTGCCCAAATGAGAATTTTTCGCATCATCGGTTTGCCCACCTGATTAATTTGACAACTGAAATATGTCCCTGCTTTACTTATTTAATTCCGCCTCTTAGATATTTTTCCTTTTCATTCGTCTTGTTACTACGGCTTGTACCATATCTTCAATCCTCTGCTGACCTGCATTGTTATTATAGGCGTAGTTATTTTGACATAAGAATGAAAAATGTACAAGATGCATATCTATTAAAAAATCACGTGTTGCCAGTGATTATCATTAAGTGAACGTAACTCTTGTACTAATCATCAAACTAATCGAAAATAGTATAAGCATATGCAAATTCTTACAAAGTTAATTTTAAAAAAATAAATTGTTATATAAAAAAATAATTATTTTTTCCATTTAGGAAGCTGTATTAGAAATCGTGACAAAATAAAAAAGAGCAACTCAACAATGAAAAAGTAAAGTGATTCCTCTTCTGCATTTTATCAAACTTTCTTAAGAAGAGGAAAAAGAAGGAAAAGGAATCGAGTATCAAGAACTGCACGCTATCTCCATGAAATACAATTGCAAAAGATCTTAACCACTTGTAAAAAGATAAATTAGAAAATGGTTTCCAGATAATCTCCTTCTATTTTGCTAAATCATCATTCGCGGATTCGCTCAGCTATACCGTAGTTATTTAGAAGGAAGTGAAGGAAATGTACTTTATCATTCATCGAACCTATTCTACTGATTGGTTGGACCACTTTAATCCCGAAATGTATGGGAATAGTTAGAAAGAAGCCAGAATAGATGTTGTACCGTTATACACAATGCACACACCTGTCAGTGTTGATATGCTTCTTTTTTGAAGGTAAGAAAAGACGGCAGAGAAACCTCATCAATGTATAATAACAACGAGAGACAGCAGTGTCGAGAGAGAATGGTGTTGTCGCGGCAAATGAGTGTGTGGAATGTGACGGGATCAGAGACTGTCATGGGATGTCCCCATCTGCCAAAATGGATCGATATCCTACTCTCACGCTAAGGCATCAGACGCTTGAGCTTCCTTAAAGAGTAGAGTAATTCTGCGTGACGTCACGAGATAGATTAGAAGGTAATGAAGTTGGGCAGGAATGAATTTTAGCGCAATGACGTCACAAGGTGGCGAAGTAACGAGCGGTGTAAGCGAAGTTGACGTGAGTAAAGTCACAAGAAGAGGTGATTATCTTAAACGCGATAAAATATTGGACCACGCTCCTAAATGCGATGCCAGAGAACAGAATGGAGTGACGTCATCCAGTGACGTAGAAAGGCAAGTGCTAATGAGCTGCATAATGATGATGTGTAAAGTGTTAATTAACAGAAGTTACGAAGAGAACGAGAGCTATGAGAAGAGCCAAAATCACGTTACATTGTAGATGCTATTATTAACAAACCTTAATCTAGAAAACATAAATTGAAAACAAAGCTAAAGTGCAAAAATTTTTATTAATTTAATATGATTGTTATAGAGGAATCTGCATCTTCGATTCATTATAAAAAAAATTTAACCGTTAAATTAAAAATCTATTTATCATTTTAAGCAATTCATTGTCATCGTAATAATTTAGTAATTTAGAATTTTTAAAGAAACGATAGGAATTTGTAATTCTTAACTAAACATGGACGAATTTTAGAAATTAATTTTGTAATCAGTTATAATCTTATTTGATACACGACAGTCGTAAATATCCGACTTTCATTCAAAGCATTATAGTCATAGATAAAAAGTTATACAATGCACTGACAGCAACTATATTTTACTGCGTGAGTGGTATAAAAAGAGCTGGTTATAGCTTGAATTTTATGTAAATGAGGTTTTATTTCAGAATTTATAGAACATTCACTGATAGTTATGATACTTAAGAAAGGAGAAATTGTGAAAATCATACTAAATAAAGAAAGTATCACTTTCAAACTGCAATAAATATTCGAGAATTAATTCTAAAAATATTCCAAATATTTAATTCTTGACAGTTTCTTTATTTTTTTGTACGTCGTTCGTTTTCATTGTTAGATGATAATGTAAACATTGTGCATCTGACGTCTGGATTCGAGCAATATAAATTATTTTTAATTTTCGTAAACAAAACTATTTGTTTAGTTGTAGATGAAAGAAATTAAATGATCTGTATTTATTTTTTGTATCGATAATGTTTTATGAATGCCAGTTGGGTTTATTTAAGAGATTAAAATGAGTAAGTTGTTTAATGGATAAAGAGATTATAAAGAAGAATCCTCGATTCCCTTCCATTTACAGAGAAAGCTCAGGATGTGGAGGAGAGAGAGAGAGAGAGAGAGAAAGAGAGAGAATCTCTGTCAAGTGAAGGATCAATTTAAAAGCGGGAAAGGATCTTTACCAAGAGAAGGATCATATTAAAAGAGAAGGAATAGGAAGAACTCACTGTGGTGAAGATGTATTAAAAAAAGAAGAAAGATAAGGAACTGTAAAAGATCCTTTTAAAAGAGACTGAGAAAGTATTTAAAGAAAGAGAGGGATTCATTAAAAGTAAAGGAAAATTGCTCCGAAGGAGAGAGATCCATTTAAACGAAAAAGAAAAGACGGTCGACCTTCACCATTTATAAAGAACTCTAGAGAGTCCGAAAAGGCAATTTCCAAGAGCCTTTTACGTTAATTTACTCTACGATAGAAGGACTCCATCTACTTGCTAGTTCTGTATTGGCCAATTCTTAATTTGAAGAGAGAGAGAGAGAGAGAGAGAGAGAGAGTTAAGTTTAAGGTTGTGTTGATTCACGTCACTTAAGAAATTTCCTAACTAGTAAAATACATAGAAACTTAATATAATCTCTAGAATATATTAATAGTCACGTGTAAAGTCTTAAAACTACAAACAACCGATAACAAGTAATTAATTTGTCGATTAGTGAATACAAAAACAAAAAAAAGGTTTAAGTTACTAGCTATGATTCTAATCAATGGAGAGGTACAAAAACATTTATGTTGTTGTCGGGAAAAACTGATATCTATCTTGCTGAAGGTTCTAGATACCAACGCTTATTCATGTTTAATATCATAGATGCTGAGGAAATTTGCTTTGGAGCGAATCTTGAATAGACGGCAAAATTGCTACGGAAATTATTATGCTCCTTTCACATCCTGCATTGTTAGTGAACAGCAGATTTTTCGAAAACAGAAATTACAGGAAAAACTGAAGGTTAGAATTGAAGGATTTATGAAAGAAAATAGCAATAAAGGGCTTGTACTATGGGAAAGAAGTGTTAGTGAAAAGGATAGAATTGAAGAGATTTGAGAAAAGAAATGGTAGGAAAGGGAATGATACTATAGGGATATAGTAAAAGAAATGGCAGTGAATGTGATTGCAACATAGGGATTTGTAGAAGTGATAGTACCATAGAGATTTGGAAAAGAAAAGCAAAGAGGTAAATAACTATAACATAATGAATTGTCTAACTGTATATTAATAATGGGGAGATAACCTAACAGATCAAGTTACATTAAAATCCAATAATCAGAATATATTTAACAAGAATAAAAAGTTGTGCAGTCGTTTGAATAATTTTTAACAACAGTTGAATTAAATTTTTAAAATGTTAAACATATTAATTTTCATTGACATTTTAAAAGTGAAATCCTGTTTACTGTTAGTTATAATGAAAAAAATACTAAATTATTCATGTTTATAAATATTTTATAGAAAATATTGGTTAACCATTTATACAGAAAAGTTTCAACTCAATTATTTACTAAATGACTGTTCATAAGTTATGTAAACACAATTTAAGTAGCCGAAAACACGCAAATTCGTCTAATTACATTTAGGAAGCTGTAAAAACAACAGGTAAAATTTTTATCTGTTATAAAATATCTCGTGAGAGTTACGAATAATAAAAAAAAGCTTTACTATCAAAATAATATGATATTTCCTTAGCTGAATATTTGAAAATATCAGCAAATTTCTTCCTCTTAAAAACCCATTTCTCGACATTTCTCGGTTTTCTCTTTCTGCGGATTGATGCGGAAATTCTCTGTTCCATCTTTAGAACTTTGATCCCCGACTGAATCATCAGAAATTGCGAATAACAACCGTAATAATTTCAGATACGGATAACAAATGGAGATTTATAAAATAAAATAAAAATATCATATATTCGCGAACTGATCACGCATATCGTATACAAGTAAAAAGTAAGAAAAATATTACCATTATCAAGATGTATTGTTGCATAATATTTTTTAAATTGTTTGTACGTTCTAAAAATGAGAGGTTGTAAACTAAAATTGTTTTCGACGAAAGGACGAAAGATATTTACATTAAGATGCATCGACTATTTTAAGCAGTAGTTTGAAAATATATGTGCTTTAAGGCAAAGACCACTCAATAACGAGAGGATTGGGAGAATCTTCTAAATTATGAAGTTAAAATGGACTTATTTTTCCGAATTATTATGGTTCTATCTATTCTTGCATTTTATCGCACTTATTGTAATTGAAAAAGAAAAATAACAGATTAAACAAATACAATAACTGACAGAAGAAAACATTGTCAGATAAAATAATGTTTTTCCTTATCAATACTTCTGCTATACAAATCGAGATAGACTTATTCTGTACTCAATTTAAGTAAATATCGTGTAAGATTATGATTCTTATCAAATGCAATTTTCTATTTGCTAAAAAATAATATTCTCCGCTTTAATAATAAAAAATGAATGATTTATATGAAAGAACTAAAGAAATGCAATTTCTCTTCTGCAAACAAATGATCTGCTTCATCATTTTTTTTGCAATGATTGATAAATTAAATTCTGCATGTATTAAAAGTTTTTTCAAATGATATATTATTTATGAATTATCTTTTTAATATGTTAATGAGAAATTTAGATAGTTTGTTTCGATTTTTGGCGATCAATTAAAGCGAAGATTAATACAAAGTATCAGCAATTTGGAGGAGAAAAATATTATGTTATTAGCAAGATAAAAAAGAAGGAAAATATGTATTTCATTCTGGTAGTGCAGCATACTTTGTAATTTCATGAGATGAATCCTGTCGAAATTATCAAGCTTCTTTTTTGAAAGAGAAATAATAGAAATCTCCAAAATGAAAGGACTGCTATACCTTCAAAAGAAAAAAGGAACAATTCGAAAAATCGAAAAATTGTTTGATCGAAATGAAAGAATTTTTGTGATTCGTAATAATTTAGCCTTTATAAAGATGAAAATTTGATACGCTTTTATCAAGTTAGGAAGTTCTCGTAAAAGCGAATTTGATGTATTTATTACGACGAAATACTGATAATATTAAATTATGATTTTATGAAAGATTTCAGGAGAATAAAAATAAACCAGTTTTATAATTTCAAGAGGGAAAAAAAACGACTAGGAAACAAGCAATATCGGATTGCATGCAGAAAAAAGCATTTTTCGAAGAAAAAATTTTCGTTTATTTCAGGCGAATTATCTTATTTAATATAATAGGCTTAAAAAATAATAAAAGAACAAGAAGAAAAAAAGAGAGATTATAAGAAAGATAAAACTTCATATAATTCAAATTAAAAAAATAATAATAAAAAGAGAACTTTCACGAAGACTATAATTCCTAAAATTTCATCTTTTAATGAGAAGTTCCGATACAATAAAAGTTTCCCGAGATTAGAAAACAATTGAATACTTTAATCCTTTCACATAGTAGCGAAACTAAGAGATAAGTTCAATCGCTTATTAACCTGAAATTATCAACAGAAGTAAAGAGCAAATCTCCATGTTTCGTTCGATAATGCTTAAAGATATCGAACTATTATCTAGATACACGTAGCGGAAGTGACGTCGCAGCACGTATATCGAAACCGGAAGTACAACAACAAAGTCCCGGATGAAAAGCAGTTACCACAAACGACAGGATGTCATCAATCTTGTCAGGACGATAACTAATGTGCCCTCCTTTCATCTCCCCCTCTTCATTGATGGTGTCGGCGAATTAAGTAAATAACTTTGGTTTCCGAAGTCGCGGCTTCACTCAATTACTGGACCTCATCAGTGATGCTGGACTTCTAAACGGTTCTGGTCATCTCTTTACATCTCCACTCTCTCTGGATACACTTATCTACTACAGCTTAATTACTGTAAGCCAAGCACATTAGTTTACCTGTGTAATGTAATGCTATTATCATAACAATGAATCGTGCTCACTACTTGGATTTATGCATAATTTAATTTGGTTTCCATGTGGGATTTTGTTTTGATTTTAAATGCAAGAAGAGTAACTTGTAAAAAATACATAAAATAGTTTTTTCATTGAAAATTCATAATCTGTCTCCAAAATTAGAGTTTAAAATATCGGTTATAATCTTCTTTTCAAATTCGCAACTCAAATAAATAAGTGAGGGAGAACGAGGAAGCAAGAAAAACAGAAAAAACCTCTGCACTCTCTGCGTTTTTGAATTTTGCTTCATGAAGAAGGTAGAAATAAAGTAATGCAAGAGTTTCTGTAGATTCCAAAGCAAATATATACAGGAGCACAAGGCGATAAGTAAAGGGAGGAAGAAGAAGATTTTCTTTTCATTTTACGGGATAGTATCTCTTCGGAAGCAAACTCATGATTGGTGAAAAAAAAATTCAGATATATTGCCGGAAACACGACTGAGAATAGATTATCGAGGCAATTTAATATAATTTTTAAAATGTAGAACCGTGCAATGATTTTGAAATAAAATAGCAATCCATTTTTCCGAAATACGTTTAAAATGGATCAATATTTTTGAGGTAAAATATGATATACTTCTTCGAAAATATATTTTAAACTAGTATTTTGGATAACATAGATCAAATTTTTTTATTTCTTCTTTTTTTTGAGAAATATTTCTAAAATATTGGATCTAAAATCTGAACCATTTATTTCTAGAAATAAATTTAATGATCTACTCAAGTTTCAGACAGATGTTTTGTTGGGTATAACGTATAAAAATGTTTTCTTTTGGGATTCTTCGATAGTAACTAGTTCACAATTATTATTTTAATTTCAAACTAAATAGCTTAATGTCGCAGAAAACTCTCATTCAATCAGTCCACGTCTCTCGCAAACGTTTCCATTCAAGAAATATAGATTTATATATATGTTGTGATTACTTTTTACATTGGCGACCATTTTCCCAGAAATGGAAATAGAAGGAACAGTTGGAGATAGACGGTTGATGTATTGAACTGTAACTTATATTACCTGCATGCAATAGTATAAGTTCACATCGCTCAATTGCTAGGAAAATAGCGAATTTAAGTAGAAAATACCATTATATATATCATTTTTCATCAGATCTATTTGAGGAACGGGTATTTTTAAAGACGGAGGGAAAAAAAAGAATTTGTGTAGAAGGAGAGAAGGAACTTTGGAGCGATAAATTCTCTTCTAAAACGATAAGGCTAATTTTGTTTTCTAGTAAGATATTTTACTCGTCGTGTTATCGTTAATATCCACGTTGATCCATCAACTCCCGGAGGTGTAGGTAAAGCTAGCCATTTGGTGTCCGACATCTGTCACCGAAGCAACTGACTCATGCCAACCACGTGACATATCCGGCCATGTATCATGTCGTCTACAAATGTGCCAGTAAATTGGACATGGTGATTTAGGCACGGCAGTAGATTTCTATGCCTCTTATCTACTATACATGTCCACTTTACTCACTCTTCATGAAGAGAGAAGTTTGTTTGCAATTACCAGATCAGCGCTTTGCACTATTAAGTACAACACGCACAATTTATTCCTATTTAAAGAAATATTTGCAGACCTTTCTTAATTTAATTCTATCTCTATATAAAATGCATTTATTTTCTTATATTCTATATATATATGTAAATATAATTTTTTTATTAGAGAAATCGATAAAAACAAAAAAAAAAATTTTTTAAAGAGATATTGGAAAAAATTTTATTTAACATAAAACATGCTTTAATGTTGCAGGTGTTTTCGATACGATTTAAACACTATACAACAATTTTCGAATATATAATTTTAAGAAAATTTCGAAAATCGTCGAAAATTTGCAACGAAAATTGTAAGATTAACATGAATTAGAAATTTGTGTAGATGTTCGAGAGCTAATTTTAGTTTGGTTATCGATATTTGCCTCGGTATATCAGATATCTGCCGACTGACCGAATGGTATTTTCCTAGTTTGTAACTGAAAAAAATCTAGAATCTCCACATTTTTTTTCCACATCAGCAGGCTCTCTAGCATCTGGCTTGGCCAGGAGGCGGGGATTTATATATGACTGAAACCTTTAAGTGAATCACAGAGAGTGAATCGTTAACCAGGCCCATTTCTACCAATAAGGACAAATGCTAGCATAAAAAGTTCAATATACTGTATAAAGTAATTTTTCTACTTTCCTTGATATATATTTTTCTGATTTATGTCTATTGATAACTGCGTCAAAGTTTTTTCTTAAATCTATTTTTTTCCAAATGCTGTAATTTTTTAAAACATTATTATTATTTTTATAAAATTATCAGGAGGATCTTTAAATATTTCTATTCAATCCTATCTACTTTGATTTTACCATCATATTTTATCCAAACTTTATTTTGTTATCAAATCTTAACCGTGTTAATATAGAACTTTTTATATAAAGAAAGCTACATTTTTTTATTCGCTTCTCTACAGTTTTCTATAAAAAAATTCCACATCTAAATATTTATTCACTATATTTACATTAAACTCTCTAATTATTCTTAAAATTCTTCTTTTATTAACGTTTCGTCTATCGAATAAAAAGTATAATTTTAAAGCATTTATGACAATTTGTGTAATAAACAACTATCAAAAAAATGTATGGAAATAAATTCGAATCTAACAATAATGCATTTAACTAAATAATTCCCGAGACAATCGATGAATTTTATTTGATTAAAAATTCAAAAGCGAAACCATCTAATTTTACAAAATGTACTCCTATCTCCATAGAAGAACATCAAATATTTATCCTGCTGCGGATTCTTTTCCCAAAATGTTGTAAAGTACAAATAGATAATTAGGGTAGTACAAACCTTAATAATCTATCTACTGTATTGCTAAAGAGATAATGCATTTTCTCCATTTCATTTTGTCCCTTTTCATGAATAAACCATGAGTTTACTCTTTAAGAAAGTCTGCACGAATTACTAATGGATTGAAACCAAAAACATGCATATTTGTTGCTATCATAAATGGCAATTTTATGTTTTCATCCAGAAACATGCTTATATGTATTTCTTAAACAAAATTATTCAAAATTTTAATAGGAGTAAAAAGCATATTATTTTATTAAAAATTTTCTTCTGTCATATTTATGGAAAACAGAGATCGAAAAAAAATTATACTTATATATGTTAAAGAAAGTAAAATTTTGCTGAAAACTTCAACTAAATACGGAAAAATTTACTTAAAAAAATTTACATGGTGGCCGAGTAAATTACCGAAAACTTTAAACGTAAACATGGAATAGGGAAAATTTAATTAAAATGGAAATTCGAGAAAAATTCCGCAATATGATCTTTAAATAATAGTTCTAATAAAGTTAATAAAATTTTTAAATATAATAAGCTTACAGTATTTAAAATAACGTACTTAATATAAGATTTAAAAAAAAAAAAACAAAGATTAAATCAATATTGAAAAGATTTCTTAACTTCATAAGACATTTTTTCTACTTCATCTGCAGTATTGACCATTCTACCAGCATTAGTATGGTTTTTCATATATTAGAAAAACAAAAAATACACATAAATGCAAAATAAAATCTAAACGTGATACATGACAGACATGAAAATAAGCTTCTTATAATGATCTCGATATAATCTTCTTAAAAATAAACCAAAAATCTTCAACTTTTAAAACTACTCTTTTTTTTCTATTATTTGTATTTTTCTGTTTTAAAGATAAAGAGAAAGAAAAATAATCATAGATATAGCAAAATTTCACGAAATCGTTTCAAATTTAATAACGGTTCCGATCACGTGATGTCCCGAGGGCGAAAAGATGAACGAGATTAGAATCTGCTGACAATATTACCCGAGGGACGAGATGATATTAAGACACAAACTGCTCTGAGCAGTGCTATTGCTAACGACCCTGTCAAATATTTATACGATCGGTTAAAATCCTTTCGTTTCTCAAATTTCAAGAATTCAATCGTTTTTTCTTTAACATAGAATAACTCTAAAACGAAATAACCTATCTTAATGCAGTAAAAAGCATTTTATAGTAGATTTGTTCCTAATTCTGTTCGTGCCAAATAGGGTGCATAAATAAACATCAAAACTTTTTTAACTTGCACGTACACTCTTACCCCGTTTCGGATTAAGTGCGTGATAGCAAACACTTTGTAAGATTTTGTCGCAAATATAAAATTTTCAAAAATGATTTAAATGGTATTAGCTGTGGAATGCCATTGTTAACGACCCTGCCAAATATCTATACGCTAGATTGAAATACTATCGTTTAAAGTCCAATTTTGTAAAAACCGCTGTGCACTTACCCCACTCCGCCTTATTTATTTTGTTCAGATAGACCAGGCATGTCAAACTCATTTTAATTCAAGGGCCATTTAATGACCCTGTAAGATTGCCGCGGCCACATCACATTTAAATTTTTTTTTTTAAATTACATTTTAGAGTAAGGATTCAGAAATATAAATAGGATAATTAAAACATTGTATAATCAAATGAACATACTGCAAATATATAATTACTACATAATTGCTTTTAATTATGCATGTTTTTTAAACTCGTTATCAATCCAATTTTCTATTAAACATTAAAAGTCACATTTTCTGTACATCTATCAATCCAATTTTCTATTAAGTATTAAAAGTCACATTTTCTGTAAGTTATAAAAACAAAAGCTTTCATTAAAATTTTATAAATTCAAATATTCATAACTACTTACATTTTTTAAATAAGTTAATAACACAACAAATAAATCTTTAACAAGCCCGTTAGCACGTCCTTTATACATGTCCTTCAAAGAGGGATTGTTTGGAACTTGATTATTGTATTTGGCTATCCAAAAAATTCTGGTTCTCATTTATGACATTTTGTTTTTCTGGTAAGAAATTTCGCACAAAACGATGTAGTTCTTGTAGGAAAGTACTTAGTTTGTGTCACCAATCCGAAAGCCATTGTACTTATATGCAGTAGCGGTATACAACAATTTTCGAATATATAATTTTAAGAAAATTTCGAAAATCGTCGAAAATTTGCAACGAAAATTGTAAGATTAACATGAATTAGAAATTTGTGTAGATGTTCGAGAGCTAATTTTAGTTTGGTTATCGATATTTGCCTCGGTATATCAGATATCTGCCGACTGACCGAATGGTATTTTCCTAGTTTGTAACTGAAAAAAATCTAGAATCTCCACATTTTTTTTCCACATCAGCAGGCTCTCTAGCATCTGGCTTGGCCAGGAGGCGGGGATTTATATATGACTGAAACCTTTAAGTGAATCACAGAGAGTGAATCGTTAACCAGGCCCATTTCTACCAATAAGGACAAATGCTAGCATAAAAAGTTCAATATACTGTATAAAGTAATTTTTCTACTTTCCTTGATATATATTTTTCTGATTTATGTCTATTGATAACTGCGTCAAGGTTTTTTCTTAAATCTATTTTTTTCCAAATGCTGTAATTTTTTAAAACATTATTATTATTTTTATAAAATTATCAGGAGGCTCTTTAAATATTTCTATTCAATCCTATCTACTTTGATTTTACCATCATATTTTATCCAAACTTTATTTTGTTATCAAATCTTAACCGTGTTAATATAGAACTTTTTATATAAAGAAAGCTACATTTTTTTATTCGCTTCTCTACAGTTTTCTATAAAAAAATTCCACATCTAAATATTTATTCACTATATTTACATTAAACTCTCTAATTATTCTTAAAATTCTTCTTTTATTAACGTTTCGTCTATCGAATAAAAAGTATAATTTTAAAGCATTTATGACAATTTGTGTAATAAACAACTATCAAAAAAATGTATGGAAATAAATTCGAATCTAACAATAATGCATTTAACTAAATAATTCCCGAGACAATCGATGAATTTTATTTGATTAAAAATTCAAAAGCGAAACCATCTAATTTTACAAAATGTACTCCTATCTCCATAGAAGAACATCAAATATTTATCCTGCTGCGGATTCTTTTCCCAAAATGTTGTAAAGTACAAATAGATAATTAGGGTAGTACAAACCTTAATAATCTATCTACTGTATTGCTAAAGAGATAATGCATTTTCTCCATTTCATTTTGTCCCTTTTCATGAATAAACCATGAGTTTACTCTTTAAGAAAGTCTGCACGAATTACTAATGGATTGAAACCAAAAACATGCATATTTGTTGCTATCATAAATGGCAATTTTATGTTTTCATCCAGAAACATGCTTATATGTATTTCTTAAACAAAATTATTCAAAATTTTAATAGGAGTAAAAAGCATATTATTTTATTAAAAATTTTCTTCTGTCATATTTATGGAAAACAGAGATCGAAAAAAAATTATACTTATATATGTTAAAGAAAGTAAAATTTTGCTGAAAACTTCAACTAAATACGGAAAAATTTACTTAAAAAAATTTACATGGTGGCCGAGTAAATTACCGAAAACTTTAAACGTAAACATGGAATAGGGAAAATTTAATTAAAATGGAAATTCGAGAAAAATTCCGCAATATGATCTTTAAATAATAGTTCTAATAAAGTTAATAAAATTTTTAAATATAATAAGCTTACAGTATTTAAAATAACGTACTTAATATAAGATTTAAAAAAAAAAAAACAAAGATTAAATCAATATTGAAAGATTTCTTAACTTCATAAGACATTTTTTCTACTTCATCTGCAGTATTGACCATTCTACCAGCATTAGTATGGTTTTTCATATATTAGAAAAACAAAAAATACACATAAATGCAAAATAAAATCTAAACGTGATACATGACAGACATGAAAATAAGCTTCTTATAATGATCTCGATATAATCTTCTTAAAAATAAACCAAAAATCTTCAACTTTTAAAACTACTCTTTTTTTTCTATTATTTGTATTTTTCTGTTTTAAAGATAAAGAGAAAGAAAAATAATCATAGATATAGCAAAATTTCACGAAATCGTTTCAAATTTAATAACGGTTCCGATCACGTGATGTCCCGAGGGCGAAAAGATGAACGAGATTAGAATCTGCTGACAATATTACCCGAGGGACGAGATGATATTAAGACACAAACTGCTCTATAACGCCGATCACGTTCTTCCATGTCAAGCGTTACGGATAACAGCAAATTCTGTTACGTAGCACAGAAGTGTTACGTTGCACAGTCAAGATTTATGGATTGTAATTTTACCTTAACAGAAATGAATAATTAATTTACGATTATTCTTATTTAATTCGTTCGAATTTCGCATTTTCCCCTCTCCATTCCCGTTGACCGATTTTTTTCAACTTGATAAAAATACGCGTTTTTTTTTTAGTAGTTAATTTTATATATTTGCAATCGAATATTCCTCATCGATTAGCGTAGATAATAAGAAGTTAATTCTGCATATTTATGCAAGAATTGAGAATTAACTCTCCTGATTAAGTGCATCCGCATAAATTGAAGAGTTAACACTCAGTTGGAATATCTATCTCCAATTATTACTATATTAATTCTCGCTATGGATTTATATTCAATTATTACTGAGAAATCAATCCTTAGTAGTAACATTTATGCATATCGAAGAGCTTAATCTCTATACACATCTATTTGGAGTTACTTAAATGCGAAAAATAGAGATGGAATCAGAAAATCCACCATAGCGAAACGTTGTCATTGAATATGTATAACCCGAGGACGTTAAACATTTATGCACTTGTATACTCATAAATTTGCTGTTAATTCTCTACACAAGTGTATAAATTTATGCAACAACATTTAAGTTATGGTGAATAACTAACAAAAAGTCTGAAAAATGGAAAATTATGGATAAGACAATTTATAATTGAAACTCGATAAAAAAAATCGATTTTAATATTAAAATGAATTTCAATCAGTTCGATAATTATATAAATAAATCGAAAAAAATTTCTATTTTATGGATTATTGGATTTTAATATTTTCCAAAGTTATTATCGAAAGATAAAAAAAATAATAAAATTATTAGAAAGGATTTTTAAATTTAAAAGTAGAGATTGAAAAATATATTTAGAAAATTTTTTTATTAGAAAAATATGAAAAAATTTCGCATATATCTATATAAAGATGTCCACAATTGCCGAGATAACAAGGGGGTAAAAAGAGTTTATCCTTATTTAATCAATCAGGATTTTCCGCCTTTAAAAAACAAGAACCTAACAGGAAAATGATAAGGAAAATCTTACTGGATAATACAGATAATCCTATTTTTATAAAACAAATAAGGATAAAAATATCTTTAAAAAATCAAAATAAATCACTAAAAAATATAATCTGGTGGCTTAATAAAACATAACCGTAATAATAATAATATTGAAAATATGAATGATAAAAAAATTGTTAAGCATAAAAAATATTATAAAAAATTGTGTGCGCGAGGGAAAAATTGCAGATTTAAATTTCGATATAATTTTAATAATTTAATTTGATCATCATTAATCTAATAATAATTGAATTCCGAAACAGAAAAATTAAACATTAAAATTTTCGCCAAATGTCGAGAAAATATTTTATATCTTTAGATTAAGATAATATAATTACGAAAAAGAATTTCCTTTGATTTATTACTTCAAAATTGTTATTTTATTGTTTCATCTTGATATAACTGTTAACGAGAAAATTACTATTACGTTACGCGATTAGTTAATTAACGTTTATGAAGACTGAACAATTATCTTTCTTTAATAATATATATGTAGTCGTGTTATTAATTTTGCTTAGAATAAATGTTAAATCGTAGGAAAAAAATGCATCGAACTACGCTAAGGTTATTGTTCTTTTTTTGGAACTGCTAACGTCGGATCAATAATATTGATTATCTAAGGTAGTTTTCACGGACTAAGTTTTAACAAATCGATCTATATTCTTGTTTTCTGTTTCAATTGATAATGTTTAGTGTGCTTACATCGGTTCTTTACTTTGACTTTCCAGACAACCATAAACGCCTAGAGGGTTTATAAAACATTTTTACTCCATCTATTTAGGAAGAGAAGTGAAGTTTATATTAGGTGAGAGATGCTGATAGCTATCTATACGACTCAAATTCGGCAAAAACCACTAGAACAGCGAAGAATTTTCTTAAATGAAATATTTTTCTTCCACCTAAACGAGACTTAAACAACATAAAACTGCATTAACACGCATATAGAGATCATAAATAAAAAAACCACGCAAGATTCTTTAATAATGTAGAATTTAAGTACATTTTAGCTTTAAACAGATAATTTCTCACGCCTGATAAACATTATTGGTTAAATAATTCCACGATTATCTTCATTTCTGCTCAATCACGAAAATAAATTTATAAATATCCTACGGAAAAATAGAAAAAAAAAATTATTCAGTTTTCCCGAATTTCTCTTAAGAACGTTTCCGTTTTTTTATTATTAAAAGCGAAGAGAGTGGATGGAAATTCATAAAAATAAATTAAAAATCGTTAAAACATTTTCGATTAGAAAGAATAAAGAAAGGAAAAAAAATAGAACGAAATCAGAAAAATCGAAGTGACGATTACTTTAACTCATATTGAATCTTTAAATCGAGTTATTAGAGGATAAGTTACGATCATTTTCGTTTAGATTATATTAGATATTCGTTAGAAATTAATGTCTAATCGAATTTAAGCAAAACCGAAAGGTTGAAGATTATAAGTTCATCCACCTCACTTGAGAAATTAAACATCTTCATAGACATATCAATACTTATTTCCAATTAGGTAAGAGATACGGATCGTTATACCTTCGAGCGACCAGACTTAAATAAATGTGGTAAAGGTTTATAAATTATCATGTACCCCGTTATAAATATTCATCCCTATTAGAATTATTCACTATAATTAAGTTGGCTGATATGATAATCATTTCGGGTGCTACCTAGATATCTCCAGGATCTTATTCAACAATTCAACAGATAATTACATGAGGAGTCTGTACATATCGCGTGTTACAAGCTTTATCCTATTTGCTTGAGATAACAAGTATTTGTACACGCACACACACAGAATGATGTTAACTATTCAATCACAAATGCCAATTTCCTTCTTTGTAAGCTTAACAAAGCAGACAGTTTCGGATAACAAGGTAAACTATTCGTTATCATCCTAAATAGCACGATCCTCTCTGATAATAACAAAAGATTTGTTCCTATAGTAACGATTATCTATTTTCTTTCTAACATCATCGCAAATTAACAAAAGTTATCTATTGTGATCTGTCCAGGCATTTCTTTTTTGAAATTTGAAACATTAATAAGAATTTTTAAGTGTTAAAAAGCATTAAAATATATGTTTCGTTACGTATTCATTTTCTACGATGCACGTCGATTCAGTTAGGAATTTATCGTAGTTTAATCATTTCTCATTCCCTTGCAAGAAGAGCAGCGTGTCGTTTCTCATCCAAAGACGTATTTGATTTTCTTGGTCGGCATTAAGAATCTATCCCCAATTCAAAATAACATACGGTGTGAAATTAGTGTAAAAATAATCAATGTGCAATTGGGGACGCGTTTATTTGAAAGTTAAATTGCGATCTGTACAACCAACAACATCTATAACAAGTGAATAATAGTCGTGCGACCAAAGTAGAACCCCGGAGCGGAGGATAGAAAAGCCAAATAACACAACATAAATATTATCGCTTTAATTAAAGTTTCAACTCCTGCAGGCTACTAAACTTAATACACTGATTACTAAGCTCTAACTCTATTCTTTAGAACTCTGAGATGCTAATTTAGTATGTTTTAGATGCCGTTTTAATTTGAATACGTCGGAATTCGTACCGACGTAGTAGTAGTTGTCGTCTTCGTTTGACTTTTTATGAAATATTAAAATTAAACCATTAATTTAAAACGATGCTTAACTTATTGCATTATTTACTATTCTAGAAGAGTTAACACAAACGAAGAATTATATTTATACAGCTATTAAAAACGTTTAACGAAGTGAAATTTTTAAAAACGGCTTTGCTTTCTACATAAAAATTCTTGTGAAGAGCATCTCATTCGCAGAAAAGTCAAAATAAAAAAATAATAATAATAAAATGAGTTATAAAATCACAATAATTTAATGATTTTCTGTATTAAAATTACTCGTTTAAAATTTAAACGTGTAATTTTTCGAAAAAGGTACAAGTTAATAGAACCATTTTAAATCGCTAAATTTTTTCCTTCCAAGAGACAGAAGGAATAAAAAAAAAAAAAAAATAATAATAATAATAATAATGTGAAAACATCAGAGACGATTTTTTTAAAAGGTTAGACGTATTTCTAGTACGATCATCTATTTTACATTTTATGCAATCGTCGTAAGATTTTATATTTTACGGTGTCGTAAACGCCAATTAAGAAAGGTAAGACGAGTGAGGGAATGTGCTGTAAAATGTTAACCGTTATAGTAAATGTTCGAAGTTGTTGGAGTATAACGGTAAAAGATACGATAGAATGAGTTTTTATACTACTACTTAATTTTATTTAGCTGTCTGCTTTGAACGACAATAAAACAACTCCTGCTTCTAAACGGTGTGAGTAAGACTTGACTGGATGAGTGCGATAAGGGAGAATTTAATGCACCATTATCTGTACTTACATGACGTATCTTTTTCACCCCTTTAAAGAATGAATTATGTCAACAAGTTTAAGACTATTCCTGTTACAAAAATTTATGCGGTTAATTTCAGTAAAAAACCAAGAAAATACAACTTAATAGTTAGATTTAAAATAATAAATGTGGCTTGGAAAGCGATAAAGATTGAATGCGATCGAAAAGATTTCAAGTTTGTTTAGATATGAAGGTAAATATGACGGAGGAAATAGGGAAAATCTGAAGATAATACCGTGAGGATATAAAAGTAGCAAAATGTGAAACGGTGAGGTATAAAAGTAAAAAAAAATATATATATATCCGAAGATTGTATAGATCAAAACGAATATTGTGGTATTAAAGTATAAATTCGTGTAAAATTTCATAAAGTCGAACCAGGAAATTTAAAAGACAATCGTAAATAAAAGTTAGAAAAATATATATATTTAATATAAAAAGTAGAGAAGTCGAAAAAAAAAAACAAAAAATTGTCGAAATAAGTAAAAAGAAATATAAGTATTGTATAAAAAATAGAAATTTAAATTTACTCTGTACAAAACAATATAAAAAATATTAAAAATAATCAAATTAAAATAACCACGTATTTTTAAAAGATACAATATGTAAATTCTAAAAAAAATTTTTTTTGTTTTTAAACTAGATTTAACTAAAGCTAAGGCTATAAAAATAAAATTCAAAATCTGCACATAGATTTCGGTTTTATTTTAGTTTTTTATTTTTTGCATAAATATGGAAAAAAGGAAAATATCCAAGTATATCCATTTTATAGAATAACAAAAGTAATAAACGAATGTACACTATATATATAGATATAAAAATATAAATAACAAACTTGAAAACTAAATTCTTCAAACTTTCAAACTACTTAAAAAGCATATTAAAATATAAATTAATTTATATACATTTCTTTGCTGTTGAGAAAATATAAAGTAGACTTAAGAATTCCAGAGATGGTCGATGGAGGTCTTGGTTCTCTATTCGTTTTAGTCGTGCATCATGGAGTAAGGACGTTTAGTGCGCTATAAAGACGGACATTTTCGAACTAGAGCAATGCGCAACATGGAAAGAGAAGGCTCAGGTCGATTTTTTTACTGTAATGATGACTGCAAGAGCGACAGTGAAGTGCCAATCGTGGCATTAGCAATGCAGACAGTCCACTCGTCCCACTCCAAAGAGGTCTTTATCCAAGGGAAGTTCTTTATTCCAACTACCAGTTAGAAAGGGAATTGTGAAAAGTCACGTTCTGCTTTGCGTGTTCGGAAAAGCCTGATTTTTTTTTTTAGTTGTACTGACTTCTATTCACCATCCGGGCTACCTGTATTTTTTTATACGGTGACAAGTGAACGAGAAAAATAACTTATGTTCCGATCATAACACGGTTGTACACGAAATAAACTACACATGTTTAAGAAATATCGAAAATACCATTTTACCATTTTAAAAAGTTGGTATTCACTGTCATCTTTCTATATAGTTTTCTCTATTAATAGTATGCGACACTTGAGACTTCAGGAATTTTTTTAAACATTTTTTTTATTTTATTTTTTATCATTTATTCTCTATTTTTAGAAATTTAGAAGTTTATTCTTCGAAATAAAAATATATTTAGAATTTTATTCTTCGAAATAAATATATATATATATATATTATTTTTTTTCAATTTATTAGCTTATTTAAATTTTATTTTCATCTTTTAATGGACGAAATTTATTATGGGATTTTTCTAACAAAATTTACAATCGTTTCTATAATACTCGACAAAGTTGATGAGTCAATTATTTCTGAATGGCTTTACAGAAATGTTGTAAGTTTATATTCATATTGTTATAAAATTTCTGAACGTGCTGAATAAATAGAATTTTTATTTATTTTAAACACGACAGAAATTTATCGAACAAATTCCTTCTTGTTCATTCGTTTGAATAGTCTTTGACAGTACCGAACTAATGGTCATGCAAATGATGTATCAACAGTAAAGCCTCTTCATGACAAAGACTTTATTTCTCAATCTGTAATGTCAGAAGAATTCACTACTATGCCAATTCTTAGAATATGTAAATCAAAGTTTGTATTGTTACTTCACAAGGTTCGATATTTATAATTTAGTTTAAAGGAAGATAATACTGTATATTATTCTTTGTTACAGTTATTTACTCATTTAATAATCTTTAAAAATGGGGTATTTAGTCTGTCAATTCAAAATAGGAATTTTTTGATAAAAATATATGTTGTGGCATGGCAATTAATTAGATTAAGACATAAATATATCAAATAATTAATATTGAAAAATGACTACTATACGCACAAAATGAATTAATACAGCCAGAAATGTTTGGGAAATATTTTTAAGTGACTCAAATGCTGATCATTATTTTGATGGACCTCTCATTAATCAAATATATCTCTTGTTTATTAAAAAAACATTTATTTCCTTTAGTTTCAATTAAAATATTCTAACAATATGCAAAAACACAAATATAAAGCCTTATATATAGTATATATATATATATGCCCAAGATTTATTTTGGTACAAATATTTGTATACTGTAATTACGATTCTTTATCTCGAATTTTCAAAAACTGTTGAATAATCTATGTAAACAATTTATCAAATTCTGTTCTACTACGTCAGGTAACAAAAGAACATTTGTCATAGAAAAATTACAATTTTTCATATTCTAAAATAATGATAGTAGAAAATATGAGATTAAACTATTATTCGTATCGTATAAATTATAGGAGAATATAAATATTCGATTTTTGGAAGATATATATAAGAATCAAAATTTTTAAATTTTCGAAATTATTTAATATTTAAAACTAGAAAAATAAATTGGAAACTTTTGATGAATTTCATGATTTTTTTTTTGTTCAATCAGTCTCGGCATTTTTTTGTCAAGCCAAATTTGATTACTATGTGTTTTCTATGGATTACACATAGAAGAAATATATTCTAAAATACTGTAAATCTTAATTAAAATAGTGATAGTGTTAATATTCTGCTGTAAATCATTGAACGATACTAAACATTAAGGTATCAATAATAAACTATAGGCAGATAATTTCGTGATTCTAAAAGAATAAAATCTGCTACTATCTAAAATCAAACGATTTTTCAATTTATTTTAAATATTTAAGCTTCGGTAAAGGTCTCGATTCCAAGAAAGTTCCTCAAAAAGTCATTGTGATGCCAATGTCACATCATTGGTTTTCATATCACAAATGATATCAAACTATTTGAATAGAAACCAAAAGAGTGTATAAATTTAATATATATTTCTTTGAAAAACAAAAATATTAGCGAACTGTTGTTGTTATGACTTATAATCGTATTTTAAACTTTTCACTTATTTGTATCTTCATCTTACCTAATTTTTTCCTTTGTCGTGGACATTCAATAGGTATTTCTCTGATTGAAATGCATAAAACTCAATCAATATTGATTAGTTAATTTTTATGTCAGTATTTTTGAGTTCATATGATCGAGACTAAAAACTTTAAGCAAATTCAATTCGAATTTTATACTCAAAATCGATTTGAACATCTATCTTCAGTTTGCATTACCAATTTACAGTTGTCAGATAGATATAAAATAAAGAAAAAAAAAGGATTAGGGAAAAATCTAAATAATAACTCTAACGTAATTACTGTATCTGATATAGATAAGTTGGGAGAAACTTTTATAATATTACTAATTAGAAAAAGTATAAAATAAAGAAAAGAAATGATTATGACGATACGATATATAATTGGCAATATTATTAATGAAATCATCGAATTTGATTTCATGAAATTAAATTCTCTGGTTGGCGTGAATTTCACTGAATATAAGTGCTAATGGATAAAAATGTCTTTCAGAATTGGAATTATTAACAGAAATACTGGGTTTGAATCACACTTAAAACTAAATAGCGTTTTCTTTATCCGTTGAATTGAAATCCTCTTAATACCAGGAGGCATTTAGATAAGTTGAACTAAAGTAACGATAATTGAAAAGTATAATGTAGAATCCCATAAGAGTATGAGTCGTAAAGGGGGCAGAAAACAGCCCCAGCACTACGATCATCCAGTGATATATTGTGCATCCCTAACAGAATTATCCCATCAGAAGTCTCGTCTTCTCAGTATCTTACTCAATGGGATCATAAAAAGATCTTCCAGTGCAGCAAAATGCAACCATAGAAGATCATACCTTAGTTTTCTAAATTCCTCAAGTTCACATAATATGTAAAGAGAATTTATCTCCTTCTTGACATCATCTACAATTGGGACTATCAACAATTCCAATTAAGTGAAGATCACTTCTAAGATGATAGTGCCTTGTAAGGAGTCCTTACTTGATTTTCTCCAGACTTCTGTGGAGAAGGACATAGAACAAGAACCTTTGTTTGCTTAGAATCCTCTAGTAATTATGCAACTTTAATTAAAAAAAATGATTGAAACGAAATAAATTTATATGATATTAATTAATATATCAATAATTGAAATAATCATATAAATAAATCTATAAAAAATAGAAGAAATAATTTATAAAAGTTTAAAAAATAGTCTACATAATTTTAATACATAAAAAGATTTAAAGGAAATATGATAATAAATAACATTGATATTGCACAAAGGGATCAATGGCATTTGTACGGTTCCTTGATTTTTATGCACGATTATCAAAATCTGGATTTGGCAACGAAATTCAGAACTTGGATTTGATCCAGAACTCATATTCTCTTATCCCTGGAGAAATAGCGATTCGTTGCACTCCTGTAGAATCATACGTTTTAATTATTATAGATAACTAAATAGGTCACTGTAATTTGTCACCGGTATTTGGAAGAAGTACAGGTCAACTAAACTCGTGTACTTATCCTTCAGTTCGCCATCGGGGCGCCTTGCAGACATAAAAATGAAAAAAGCACAACGAATATGTTAGTAAAGAATGCGTCTTCCTAAAATAAAACCAAGAAAAATATGCCAAGTTTTTGGCACATGATGTTTTAATATTTTTGAAGTTAGGCAAGATTAGTTTTCATAATTTTTTTAGTTTTTCGTATCGATTTATAAAGAAAAAAAATTATTTCCTCTTCTCCAATGAAACGATTTATTAGCGTGGATAAAATAAAACGAAATAATCGAGTTCAATTTTTATTTTAAATTTAAAACTCGTTTAAATTTTCTGAATGGTTAACTTGCCGTTCGTGATTAACCTTATAGACCTAGATCACGATTTGCCCTTCAATAACCAAACCGACAACAGTAGATATAAAGAGCGGATAAATATAATAGATTCCGGTTTAAATAAATGGCATCGGGTTACTTGCACGAAATTTTCACACTCGGATAAGCTAATTCAACATTTTCAAATTAGAATTAACAATATACACAATGATAAAACTATGGGATCGATATGGAAAAAGTTCAATTACTTAGATGAGAATAGCTTTTAGAAAATAAATATAAAAAAAAAATTTGTTAACAGAATTAATGAAAAATCTGATAGAAAACGGCGATTATTGATATTGGATCTTACATTGTTAGTTAATGAAAATCGCTATGCGGAAATTCTAATAGTTTTAGCAGAAAATCCTTGTAGAAATCCTTCTTATCGTTTTAAAAGTTAGGAAAACTTTAATTGAAATCAATATAATACTCAAATTATTAATTTCAATTTTAAAAAACTTACAAAATTCACAAATTCCATTGTGGATTTAATGTTAACACGCTTGGAAACCTCTTAAGATTGGCGCATTAACAACTTTTCTAAAAATTTCTAAGCTTCATTATATACAATTTTCTTGTAGGAAAAAATTAATATGTAGAATTTTTTATAACATATAAGGAAATATTAAATTATCCTGATGCGGAATTTCGATTAAATTAATAGTAGAATAAGCATTTTCTTTCTTTTGTAAAATGTAAGAAAATATCTGCAAAAATACTAAAGCAACAAAATAAACTTTTTTAATCTTTCGAGAAAGATATCTTTCCTCTTTAATTATAGTATAAAATTACTAATTTATTATTAAGTATTTTTTTTTTTAATTCAAAATACTTCCCGACATCTAACAAATATATTTGACCTCATTACTTGAAACATCATTATTTTTAAATATCTTTCTTAATTTCAATTTAATTACCAAGTTAACAAGTAAAAATTCTTTATTCTTTTTTCCCCCTTTTTTTCTTTTTTCCTCCTTTTCGTTCTGAAACTAATGCATTTAATAAAAACGTTAATTAATTTCGTTCAAACAAACAGATCGGAGGGAAATACATTAAAAACTATTATTTGTAAATCTTTCCTTTCTAGGTACATGTAGAATTTTCTTTTTTTAATCTGTATAAAATCGGTTAAGTTCATTAGACTAGCAACATTACTTATATTAACACGAAAAATACTGTTTAATGGGTTTAGTCGAATTTTTTTGAGGGGAGTCTTTAATTAATACTCTGTTTACTCGATACATCATAAGTTAATATTTTATTTTCAAAAGAATTAGTATTTAAATTTTTTTGCTATCTAATTATGTCTTAAAAGAATATTTTTAGATGAATGATAAAAGCGGAATCGTAAAAGAAGTAAAATAAAAAAAATTGCATTTGATTTAAAAAAAAAAACTAAGGATTTACGGAAAAGTAAAAATCGTGGGTAAAAGTAAACTAAAAACTTCCTTAAATTATAAGAAAGCAAGAGAAGGAATTAAAGAAAAAACTGGAGAATGTAAAGTAACTAAAAAAATCTTCATCTTTAAAAACTAAAGCGGTGAATGTGATAGAAAAAAACATAAAAATGTATTTTTTTCTTTCTTAATAAATTGTAAGATGTAAAAGTAATCGTTATTTTAAGAAATGGACTGTACGAATTTAATTAAAGATTTGTAAAAGAGTTGAAACGGTTTATTAATATTCTTTGGCAAATTTGATAAAGTGCGGTGCAGTACTGATTCATCAGGGTAGTTAATTCACTCGTGTGATTCGATTCTTTTCATCCAATAACTACGTTATACCGATAACATATAGGCTAATTTCATACCTCTTGTCATCGATACGTCAGCATGAATGCTTTACTTATTCGAAATTATTCACTTATCCAGATGTTATTAAAATACAGAATATGATTCAATAATCCGTCTGAATTATTTATTGCAGAATTTGAGTGTTGTTGTTTTCAAGATTAGTTTCGTTGTTGTAGAAGTAGAAGAATCGTCTCATCTTATCATATTTATTTACTTGAAATAAATTTTGTATTTTTTTTTTTTTTTTAAATTTTAATGTGGAATGCAAATTGCTGAAATACATTATTGAGTAACATTTACTAATTTTACTCAATAATGTAATTCAATAATGTATTTTATTGAGTAAAATTTATTAATTTTATTCAATAATCTAGTAAAAATTATTAATTTTTTATTTAATTCTAATTCTTGTCTTCTTCTGGTCTAGATGGAAAACATCGATTGAAAAAATTAAAAACAAAAGAAAATCGTAAATAGATAATAGATTAATGTAAATAACATACAGTATCGAAAAAGATAACAGATAACACAGTAAATACATTTGTAACTGAATCGAAACTTCACAAAGTTTCACCAGAAAAGTTCACCCATAAAAATTTCGATAGTCTTGTTGTATGTACATAAAAAAGCACCCATTTGTACACTAAGAAAAGTCAACCAGGATATTTTCGGTAGTTTATTTGTCGTGAAGAAAATAAACGAAAAAGTCGTTAAAAGAAGAAAGATAGTAGACTACCTGCAGCATTCTACTATTTCAGAAAAGAACCCAAGAAAATCTAGACATCTTTGGGAAACAGAATCAAATATTTACACAGTATGGCATGTGGATTCTACGAAGTACCAATCTATCCTCGGAAAATGGAACAATCGTTAGGACAGCTGAATGTAAGATAACCATGTTAAAGTGGCTATTGAATCAGTAAACAGCAACCGTAGAAGGACAGAAAGAAAAAAACAATCATTGGCGTATATAGAATAAATTTTTACTTAAAATATTAACGCAACTGGCTTATCTGTATACAATCATAATCAATATTGTGATCTGGCGTGAAATTGCTGCGACTATAACCGTTGTTATCACTAATAATGCTCTTAAGCTGATAACTGTATTACGAGATTGTCTATGGTACAATACCATAAACTAAACTGCAATATAGATAATCCTTCATGAGGTCTGAAACCATTTCCGAATGCAAAATCAAATTACACTAAACTCGATAAGATATTTTTATTTCAGCTAAACTAAATATATAATTATCACGTTTAATATCTTCTAAGAGTCACGAAGAGGAAGAGGTTAAACTAACTTTATTCTTCTTTTTTTTATCTTCGTAATCACATCAGAAAGAAATTTTATGTCCAGTCGCTTGCGAGTTGTTATTAAATTTAAGTACTAAAATCATTATTTCAAATTTGATAAAACGAGCCACTTCTCAATTAGTATTATTGTTACTTTCTCCCATTTTTGCTAACATTAAATATAAAATAGATACGTGCTGTTTGATTAATAAAAAAAAAAGAAAATACCTACTTGAAAAGCAGATGAGATTAAAGAGTCCAAGTTATCGACGTTCACCTACTGCTACCTTATACCTACAGTAATGAGATGAGCGAAACATCTAAACAGAAGATGGTTAAGTCGATGGAGGATAAGAAAAGTGCGATTAGCTGTGTCGACTCATTCTGCACAAAATGGAATTGAAACGTCAAGATTACTCAAGTGGTAGCATCAATTTTTTTTCTTTTTTTTCCATTTTCTCGCTATTCCTTAATTCTTCAGAAAGACACCTTCTACTTGATAGCTATGAAAACGGCTGCACTTTATTTACACTCGTGTAATTCTGTTGTTGTGTAAAGCTGAATTAAGCCGTCTTATCTCTAGCCAAGCAGTTTAGCTCGGCTCTTATACTCGACCATTATGTTTCTAGTTAGCTAATCTATCATCACGCTTGGCCAAATTTAATAACAAAGATTTCTCTCCTCTCATTTAACAAATTCATAAAAATATTCAGATTTCATTTATATTTTTTCGACATGTCAAATTCTATTTATTACGTTATTTCTTCCGCGATGGAAAAGAAAAAAAAAAGAGTTACCAAGAAGTAAATCTGATTACAATAATTTGTTCAATTTTTCTTGTTCTTATATGAATTCTTTCCAAAATACTTAATGAATAGCTAGAAGCTAATGAGTCTATTGAATGTTACCGCATCTAATTAAATCTTGGTAAAAAGAAAGAAAAAAATTATGATTTCAGTACATCTAAAATAAATAATTAAGTTTTTTACATTAAAAATTGTTTTATTAAAACACAATGTAACATGTTTTATCTAATAAAATATTTTTATTAAACATTATTAAAGTGAGGATAATAATTTAATGAGGAAAGAATGTCGAAAGGATAAAAATTGCAATAAGAATGCATTTTTCATAGCAAATGATCATTTATATTTGACATATTCGTAATTTTCTTTTGTTGTTGCTCAGATTTTATTTTATTTTATGTTATTATTATTTTCAACTCATAAAATTTTTAATAAATTTTCTGCTTATAGAATTTTAGCGAATTTCTCCAACGTTGAGTTTAAAATGGTTTCTTGATTCCTGCAACTTTTTATTTTTTTATTTTATTTCGATTAAATATGATTTAAACTTAAAAATAATTCATGTGTAAATTATGTACCTTTTACTATAATTTTATTTACATTTTAAAATTTTAATTCGTATAATTTATAATAATAAAAATGTATTTATAGAAGGAAAAAAAAGCCTTTATAATTTTAATAAATATTTAGAACAATTCTATAAATATTTTATTTTACGCAAGTAATATTTTGTATTACTTTATTAAAAATTCATATCTTTATGTTAATATGATCAAACTGTGCGGTGATATTAGAAAAGTCAATATTCTTCAGAGGATAGTAATGATTGATGATGATGATGACAATGTATAATAGTATATACCGGGCTTATATCAACATTCTATTTTTGAAACAACAAAGAAAATTCCATTTACTTAATAATTAAATATGGCGATTTAATCAGCTTTACTTTGGAATATATTAAATTTGCTTATTTTATCAAAAAATAAAATTATCACCATTTTTGCGAAGAAATCTTAAAAAATTTATAAATTCAGCAATTGGTTAAACATTAGATTTTTTTTAATTAAAAAATCAGGATATATTTAATTACGTTATATCTATATGTTCTTTTTTATTGCTGATGTTTATTTCTCCAAACAAATGTGTATAACAGTAGTAACTTCGTAGAAAAATTAACTTTTATTTTTTATATTCTTCAGAGTAATTTGTTGATTATCAGCCACACCCTTTCCATTAGAGAATTTAAAAAAAGGTTATAATTCTTTAGAGATAATAGCATAAATATAGGCACGCAATGGAGTTGCAATTTAGACAGTATTGTTTATAAAAAATAAAAATATAACCATCAAGAAAAAACAATTTCAAAACAATTGCCTGTAAATGATACTTTCCTGCAATACAAGCGAGCATCTCTGCAGTGCAGTACAGACGGATATACGATATTTTGCACAATAAATATTCCATATTTTTTATCGTAATATAAAATTATAATCAATATTTACATATTCATAAAAACATTAAAAATTTTATCTTATATTTAAAAGTATAAACATAATCAAGCATATAAAAATGACGAAACAAGCACAACGAAGAAAAATGATGCAAAATTATTTTAATGGTATAAGCAGTAATTTTTTTTTCTTTTATCACTACAATAATTGGAACATAAATCACAACATTTATATATATAAATATATATATATTTCCTCCTTAATGTTGTCTACTTATACAAGTTTATCAATGGAATTCTTTTGTGCTACAGTGTATTTTAATTTCCGTTTCACAATAAAGAAGAATATCCGAATATCAAGCTCGTCAAGAGAAGGTAGAGATCAAAGGGTACGTTTTATGCTATTTTCTACAACAAAAGAAAAAAAGAAGAAGAATGAGAAAAACAAAAAAAATGTTCTTGTTTTTTTAAAGAAAAACCGACATCTCTTTTTCTTCTTTTCTTTCTAGAAAAAAGAAAAACCACTGATTTCATTTCAGCTCATCAAAACATGTTATCCAGTTAAAATACATGTTATCTTTCTTGTTTTCTGAAGGTATAAAACATGTGATATTTATGTTTTATTTTATTTTAGAATACACGATAAGCTACTTATTTATCTATTTTTATCAATTTTTCTAAGGGTAAATTATGTAAAATGGTAATCTGAAACATTTTTTTTTAAATTTTGATGAGCTCTTTTGAAGATGTTGACTAAAGGGCTAAGAAAGTTTTAAGCTCATATTTTGTTTGTTTAAATTAACCATCCAAGCTTTATGGTATAAAAATATTAATATTAAATCGAAACTTTCTAAGAAAATCAATAGAATATCTTATAAATTTTTATTATAAATATAAAATTTAATTTTCGTATTATTTAAAGTTTTTTTTTTATACAAGAAAATCGCACAAACCCATGTAGTTTTTGTAGGAAAGCACTTAGTTTGTCAACGATCTGAAAAATCACTATCATCTTATGTATACATCGATAAGGCCAATCGAAAAATCTTGTGCAATTACATTTCATTAAAATCCAAACTAGTGTATAATAGTTTGACATAGCTATGAAACGAGAGTTACTTCCTATTATCTCATTAAATATTGTTCTCATTTTCATTTTAGTTGAGAGCGTTGGGGGCCACAAAAAATCACATTGAGGGCTGCCAGTTTGACACCCCTGATATATATAGATGATTAACAAATAAAAACTGAATGATATTAACATACTGTTGTTATTGGATAGCTGCATTGACTACACTAAAAAATTTTATTTTAAACCTAGAATGTGCAGAAGCTGAATATGATTATAAACATGATTCTTCTTGATTTAAATTTTTGTTGAATATATTTGCATGATTTTGTGTAAATAGTTATTTATTCATGTAGTATAAATCTTTTTTAGATATTATATGCTTAATATTATAATTTTTTCAAAAATTTATAATCATTTTAAAAATGCCACTGATTTTGTTTTTTGTATTCATATTTATATATATTTTTCAGGAATGCGGATGCAATTGTGAAAGCTGTGTAAATAATAACAGGCAAGTTTTATTAGTATAGTTTTTTTATAGTTTTAATGAACAATAAGATTACATAATGTATAGAAAAAAGAAAATGTAAATAGTTTTATTGGGATCAAGAAGAATACAGAGAGTTCCAACTTAAAATATTCTGATTTATATTTTATGATAAGTTCTTGAATTGAAATGATAGTGAATATTTATATTTAGTTCCTTTTCAGTTCAAAGATATTTGCAAAAATGTTTGCAGTGATATTACAATATTGAAAAGAAATTTATCTTAGAAAAGAAAAGCATTTTTGCAAAGTTTCATACCTACTTATTTCAGGAAAATGTCTGAAAATGACTTGTATTTATCAACTTCTATAACTCCGATAATGTACTGTTTAAACTTAATAAACTAAAATTGAGAAATCTAGCACTATTAGCAGTAAATTAAAAACTTTTATTACAGGAATTTCACAATGTAAAATTTCTGTAATAAAAGCTTTCTCAATTTCTCAAGATTTCTCAATTTCAGTTCAACTTCTATAGCTTTTGAAATTGCTAGAAAAGAATCAGACTCAATAATTTCTATAGTTAATGCAACATCTCCAGGAAAATCACTTCATCTTTTCTATTGCTTAAATATTTAAGAAATTTTAGCATTCAGTATATAATAAATCAACTAAAATTTCATTTTTCATTATAATTGCATACAATTTTAATAAATAGCTTTCAATTTATTTTTGCCATTAATATTTTTATTACAAATGAATTTACAATACTGAGATTATCCAAATGCATAAGTGCAAATCAAAGGAATAAGCATGAAGGTTGGTTCTCACTAGCACGGTTTCAGTGCAGAAAACTTCTGATGTCATTCCAAGTGGTCAGAGAGTGGTTTGAGGTGCGGATTTTCAGTGAAGAAGTGCCTGAATGGTCAGTAACCATGGCAAGTTGAAGTCGAAGAAGCTTTGACTTCAACTGCCACGGTAACTGATCATTATGCTTTTCGACCAGTAGTGACACTCCACAATTTTACGTCAGATTTCAACATGGCAGGTTGTTTGGTTATCAATAACATAAAACAGAAACTTTTACTTTATTTTCCATCATAATCATAGAATATCTCATTTTCATTTTAGTTAAGAACATTGAGAGCCACAAAAAATCACTTCGAGGGCCGCATGCGGCCCGCCGGCCACCAGTTTGACACCCCTGATCTTCAGAATAAGGTTGGATTCAATTTGTCTGCTAATATGATCGAGAAATATCCATCACTTTTTCAGACATTCACACACATAATTTTCTAATACACATTCTCTTCTAGTGAACATTCGTACTTACGAATAATTTCATTTTCAAATTTCATGAAATTTCAAAAACTCTTTGGTAATTTTAAACAATATGATAACAGAATGCTCTAGTAACCAGTATTATGTAAAACAGTTAGTTATTCTATTATGGCAGTATTTCATTTTGAAACACTGCCATAATAGAATAACAAAACAACAAAACAAGTCTCGTTTTATAATCTGAAATTTTCGTTCAAATCTCTGAAATAAGAAATTTCTAAGTGGTACATTTGTGAAATATGTTACAAAATACACTTTATAAAGTTATTTCAATAATTTTTCGAGGCCAAATAACAACCGTATCTGAGTTACGAATAACCCGAGTTACGACAAAAGTTATGTACGAACTATGTTCGTAACTGGTATATATGTTAATAAACTGACTCATTTTTCTCAATGCAGTTAACTCTAGTGGATTTTAATTATTTTATTTTGATTTTTAATATTCTGTTGCTTGAGACCGATATTTCAATCGATATCGATTTGTGCTATAAAATTATATGTATTATATATAAAATAAAAACATTAATGTTTAATACTTTTAAGTAAAATTCCTTCAAGTAAGAATATATCATCATTTTATATTCTTATTTAAAGAAATTTTTACTTATTTTTGACTGCATATAATCAGAAATGATCTGGCTTATTACACTTTGGGAAACACTAACGTAAATAAATAAAATATGAGATATAATAAAGCATTTTTTAATATTGAAATATGTCATTCAAAACATACAAAATAAATTACAATACTCAGTTATTACAAAGTTGTATTCTATTGATATCAGAGTGATAATTTTTCTTTTAAGTTTACATCATATTCTTCTGATTGATAAGAAACTAAGTAATGGCCATTGAAAATCGCTACGAAATTAATTAAAAAAAATAAGAGATGAGTACCAATAAGTCGGACCAAAACCCTTAAAACTGGAAATATGAATCTTAAATCAATTCTAGGTCTTTCAGATAATAAGAGAATATTATATCTCACATTCATGATATCTGTTCAATTTTCCCATTTAATAATTTTTTAGTTATAAAAAATTTAATATTAAAATTTGCTATCTATGCTGTAAACATATTATTTGAGTTAAAGAACAATATCATACAAAAATTCCCTATAAACCGACGAAAACGGTACATTAATTTCGACGATGAAATTATATCGTCTACAATAAATATAAATAAAAAAACTAAACTTATGTGAGGCTTTAAAAATATAGTGTGTATTTTTTCTTACTTAAAATGTGGTCGCAAGTAAATTAAATCAAAAATCATCTGAAAACTTATAGTTATTTCGTTTCATAATTTGCAGAAATATCAGATCACCTCAAAAATAATATCTTTTTTAAATTGTACTTGTTCAAACATGTCTCAGCTTGTCTAAACACGAATGTTTATAGCTTTTGCAACGTTAGAAGAGTGTTATTGATTCAAATGGAGAATATATACTTGATTAAATGAGCAAGTGATTTATCTTTTATATCTTTTCAAAATCTAAAGCTAAAAACGTCATTCGGATATTTCGGATGATCCGATAATATAATTTCCAAGAATCTCTAAGTTGTCTACATTGTTTGTTTTTCAATAAATTATTAGAAGTTCAATTAATTAATATATTAATTAATTAAACTTACTGTATGTAAAAAATACAATTAATATATTAATTGTATTTTTTAAGTAAATTAATCTATTTATTGAATCATTCGATTTTAATTAAAGATATGTATAATGATAAATGCTTAATTATTTTATCTATTTATCCATTATAGGACTCGATTATTTCTGTAATTTTGAAACTGATATGTGTGAATGGAAAAATGAAAATGATAAAGGTTTAATATGGAGTCGGGGTCAAGGTTCAACAGCGACACCTTATACTGGACCATCGGAAGATCACACAAAGAAATTAGGTCAGTATTTATTAAAATTTTAAAATATTGTTTTTAAAGTATAATGTATACAGGCTTATATTATATTAAAAATTATTAATAAATGAAAACAAAAACGCAGTACTGTATTTAAGTTATGTTGAATTGAATTAAAATCAATTAATCTATGTTTTATTAAACATTTAAACTTTTTAAATATATTTCAAGCCAAATATAGGACCAAATAAAGATTTTTTGATAACTTGTTGAGATTAAACAATATTGTTAACTTAAAGCTTTTGGTTGCACTATGCAGTTACTGTATTAATATAAGTACAGCACATCATTATTGCACATAAGTTAGTATAATGTTTTCCAAACTTTTGCTATTCAGAATCCAAAATATAAGAAAATAAAATTTAATTGATATACATTAAAGCTTAAGAAACTACCATATTATTATATAGATATATCTTGTTTATTTCTTTAAACTTGGTTTTCAATTCTTTTGTTTCATGTAAATTATTCACTATCTGTATTTGTAAACGTTCCGTGTTTTCGATTTTATTTGTAGGACTTTAACAGGACAAAATTAAAAAAATAATAATAATTGCAGGTAAAATTGTTCAACAAAATAGTAAAATGCATTCATTATATGGTGCAGGTAACATAATAGGACATTTATCAATCTTCGAGTAAGTCTAAACTAGAGATAAACAAAACGCAATTCCCATGCTAATTTCAGAAAAAAAAGCAAAAAAAAAAATATTAAAGTGACCAATAATTATAATATTGCATTTCTATAAATATAATTAAGCAATTTTTAATTTTATTATTGATACTTTTAATTCAACGAATAATTTTAATATCAAAATATAATTTAAAAAAGTTGAGTTCTCGTTAAAATTATTATTGTGGTATTCAATTTTGTTAATTTGGTTTACGTTACAGGTCGGTCGGATGGCCGCCTGGTAAAGCTTTGGCTTACCACCCTGGAGGATCCGGGTTCAAATCCGGGTCCCACACCTCCAGTTTTTCAGGAGGGGCCCGGCCCGTTGAACCCCATCCTTCAACCATCCGGTTGACCCCTTCACGGGTGAGGAGGGGCCCGGCCCGTTGAACCCCATCCTTCAACCATCCGGTTGACCCCATTACGGGTGTTGGCCAGCCGCCGCCAGATACAGTATATCCCATGAGGATATGGCGGCGTAAACTAATTAACCTAACCTAACCTTTAGGTTACAGAGCAACAAACGATAAAAAATACTGTACATATAAGGATAAATATGATCAAACATATAAATATCTGATAATCCAGCACGCAATTTGTAGTACCGTTGATCAATGCAGATGCATATTATTTATTATTGTGGTTCTCAAATATTTTTTCTTTCTTGAACTGGCTTGCGATTAAACCAAAAACAATGGATTTTCTGAAATAAGAATCTCATCTTGATGCTTTTGTAAATCCAGTAATTCGGAATGAATTGATAAAGCAATTTTAAAAGAAAACTCGTGCATAAGAATTTCAAAAGCTTACCTAGATCTACATAGTTAGACCACCAATAGGCCTACTCTAAAACTCTGATATCAATACAGTATGTTAATTAAAATTATTTCTATAATTAAAATCCATTAGTAAGTTTACTAAAATCATTTTTACAAAAATTATATATTATAACCTATTTTTATCATTAGTCTTTCATTCTAAAACTTTATATGAAATATTTTTTAAAGTTAATATCCTAATACAATAATTATAAAAGTTACTATAGTACTATATTTAATTCTTTCATTCACATTTTAGAATTTAAGTTATTTAAATTGAAAAATTTAGATAAGAAAACTTTAAAATTATGTTTGTTTCCTTTAAAATGCGCTTTAATCCGATACTATTTAATAGTATCGGATTCAATTAAAATACAAATATTTCTTTTGCCGAACGAAAAATTAAATTAAATTTTGATTTTATATATTTTTGCATTATTTTATATGAATGTTATTAAATAAATCATTGAAAGAAATCAAAAATATCTATTTGTTATATGACATTGCTTTTATAATTTTATTTTATTGACTGCAATATTTTTAGGAAATTTTGATAAGTCGTGTGAAATTCCGGCTTGGTGATGACAACATTTTGTAAAATTATGTTTATTTTACACAGATTTGTTAAAAGATTCTTTTTTTGTTTCTGATTTAATAACATAAATACTGAAACTTTCATATAAATTATGTACTATTAACATAATAATAAGATAAGTACTGTACTCTATTTCGAGATAGATTGCAAATCTATTCTTTTATAAGCGAGCTTATAAAATTTTTTAAACTTGTACTTATGATTTAAAATGTCGAAAATAACTATTTATAGTTTTCGGAAAAAATAAATAATTTATTTATATTTTTTCCGAATATTTTTATTAAATTATATAATTTATTATATACAGTACAGATACTCCTCACTTTACGACCTATCTGCTTAACGACCACTCGCACTTACGACCAATCGAGTTTTGACCTGCAATTCGGGAAATCCCCTTTCTCAGCTTGAGTGTCGGTCAGTGGGGAATGGTGTCATGCGCACTGAGCGTACTATAGGCTTGCTACAGGTTGCCAGTTTGGGCTACTTTTGAAAGTTTAGCGCTACTAATAAATATATACAAAATAAAGATAAGATATATTACAAAAAAATGATTAGCGGCAGTATATTTACATTAAACAACGATAAAAATTATCAGCTTTGCATCACGAAATCAACGAAAAATTTGATTTATTTTTTTGAAAATATCTTCTCTCTTGCATACAAGTCTTACATATATATAAAAAAATATGCCTTCGTTCTTTGATTTTTAACTTTTTGTATTTTGGTATCTCAACTTCGACTTGATTTTTGACCTTATAAATTTATATCACTCATTTGGCACATTTAGTATTAGAATTAAGTTGTTCACCTCGGACAAAAGTTGAAATTCGGAAAGAGATGGCAATGAAGAGAAAGAAACCTGCAAAGATAAAGAGGATAAATTTATTTTTAGAATTAAGTACGCGAATATATTTTGTTAGACTACGCGACATGCCTCTGGCTCGATTTTGACTCGGGGTAATTTGGCGACATGTTGCGTGCAACCTTGACCACCACTGCCTTCCATTAACATGCAATCAATCCTGTTCTCCCCTAAAGTGAGGCGAATGGGGGGAACCAGATATTTCAGTCCACTTGAATTGATAAATAAGTCCTGCCACCTGTCCCCAATTCTACTTATTGTATCGCATTAGATAGGCTATCCTAGAAGTCATTTTGATACGCTACACTCCATCACTCACCAGTGAAACAATGTAAATAAATAGGTTTACCTACCTAGTCGGATCGATTCTGGGATCAAAACCGTCGATGGAAAGTACATTCATATCTCTACCATATCTGGAGTAACTGAATGTGATCTGCAATTTAAAAAAAATCGCGTAAGAATATACATAACAGCGAAACAAAGACTTGTGAACAAACATATCTTCAAACTCACTTGATCGTTATAGTTTTCCGGTTTGAGAAACTTCATAGGCTCCAAATGTGAATGAAATTGCTCCACAACAGTCAATTTCTTATTTAATAAATGTTCTGTAAAAATAATGATAGAAGAATCTCATCACGGGTATCTAAACATAATAAAAACACGCGTATTCGAAGATAGACAAAAAATACAGTTAAAAAAGCAAAGTATTAAACTACAAAACGTCATTATATCTGTCATCGTATTCTTCAGTTGTTTTCTGTGCGAAGTGCGAAAAGATATAGAAGACCTTAGAGACTTTATACGCGTTAAGGCCTTGGTTTTTTTAACACTCTGTGGGTTAAAAATAGACTGTAAGCAGAAATTAATGTAATAGTTACCTATAATATATCCCATAGTGACGTCATCGGGAAGACGGATTTTCTCTCCGATACTTATGAATTTTCCTCCGCTATTTAAAAAGAAAATATATTCATAAATATAACATGAATAGAATTTAACAGTAAACAATCAATATCTATATAAAAATTAGAGCGAAGAAGGATATAATTTGCCTCATCAATTGTAATTCATCAAAATCAAAATATAGAATCGAAGTCTTTTCCAGTTGCCTAAGGATGTAACGTTGAGATACTATCAGATCAAAGCAGGGTGGAGTACATTTTTGATCAGCGAAACAAGCAATCGCCAAACTATATCTGAGATGCATGCATTATAATGGCATTCAACTCTCTAATTATCATTCCCATTTATTAATTAGAGCCACCTGTCCTTTAACGACTACCTGGAGCTATGTGCCATCTCATTAAATCAGAAATGTTTTTCTTTTTATTTCGTTACATTAAAGCTTTGCATTAGGATCTAAGTACTGATTTTTTTTTATGCTATTCCTTAGTTTTCAAAGAGAAGGATACTGATTAAAGTTCCACCCAATTTTTTAAAAATAAAAACAACGAAATCCACAGGTGTCTATTAATTAGTTGCTGTTATAAAACTTTTTTTAAAAGTTATCTGATTACTTAAATTGTGATTTATATCCGTTTTATTTTTAAATATTTCATACTGATGCTAATCGCATTATTTCTTACAAGTGAAATAAACTGGTGATAAAAGCATTGATTATTTAACTAATTCAATAATTCTCACGTTGAAGAAATTAAAAAAAAAGAGTGAGAGAGACTAATGGAAAGCATAAAATAATTTTAATTAAATAATTTACGACATTTACCGGAGGAATAAAAAAAATAATCCTATCTAAAACGAAGGATTGGTAGCAACTTCACATATCACGCGAGGCCAAAAGAGGCCACGAAGCAGGTTCAAACGTGACAGTGGCAGCACCCACTGAATACTGAAAGCATTTCTAATTACTTCAACAATATACAAAGTAAGAGAATATTTATCCTTAACGAGTTTACATTCTTAGTACTTTAATCAGTTTTAAGCAACAATCCTAACAAGCTGATAGAGGGTTGAGTGGTAATGACTAGCGGGTTCTAAATATTCTGAAGATCCGGTATATGAGATGCTATCTTTCAGACAGTCCAGTGGCAACAGTGTGTTGTAATAAGTACTCGATCGGTTGGGTCAATTTTTGAAGGACAAGTTAGCTATAATTGAATCAGCATCTGATGAACTTGATGAATTGTAACTTACTTGGGCTTGGCACGAAACCATTCATTCCAAGCCCATGAAAACTTTCATCGATTCATTATTAATTCTCTCGGTACGCCAGTTGTGTGGAGTTTGAATACATTTTGTCAGGATAGTTATGGATTATACTGTCCTCCCACTCCCTGTCTTATGGCAATTTTTATGTCTCTCGTGCCTACGTGTCCATGTTGGGTGCAAAATCAACCAAATGAATCATTAATACTTAGCAACCGATCAGCATTTACTGGTTTATCAGGTTTGGTGAGATTCCGGTCACTCATCTCAACAGCTAAGGCCGGATGTACTCTTATCATAACTTAATTATAACATTGCAAAAATTTAGTATACCGTACAACGAACCTCGGGCAATATAATCATCGAATACGGTTTCTAACTATAAGTATATACAGTACATTCTAATCTAAAAATTAACATATACTCACCTAGCTAATGGCATCATTTTAAGTGCCAATGCTCTACTAAGACAAAATCCCGCTCCTCCCGTCGCGAACCAAAATGCTACTTTTTTCTGTAAAAACAAATGAGACAAAAGGAAAATTTTATTATTATTTATATCCTAAAAATATTCATTCTATATATTATTGTAAATGATTTCGATGCCAGAGGCATTGAAACAATTCATTCGCTAATAATATTGCATAGACTTCCTTATATCTTACAGTCTACAGCTTTACACCATTAAGCGGGGTCGTATGTTGTTTGACCTCAAGTCACTTACAAAGACAAATTGTGACAAACACAAAATAATTCTTCGTAATAGTGACTAATGCATTCATTAAATGCGCTTTATGGAGATCTGTGAGTAAATAGAGTCATCCGGTAATGTAATTTAAACGGTAATAATATATATTTTAAACGAGAATGATCGTCTTTGTCGTTTCTGGATCTTAAAGCAATAAACAGCATTTAGCTTGTGTATTTTAATGATGCAGTCATTTTGCACGTAAGGCTGATACACGATAAGCCTTTGTTGCTGAACTGTAACTTGATAACATCGTATCTATTGTGATGTGCGTGTCAACTGTATCTAAACATCCGGAGATATTATAAACTCGTCCCAAGTTCAGAAATAGTTTCATATATAATCTGAGATCTTGCACGTTACATAAATATTTATCCAAATTTAATTGTTTATAATTTGACACCTACCTTAAAATTTTCTCGGCTTAGAATTTCTAGAGGGGCCCTTATGCTAGGTTTTCCTAAATACCAATCTTCTTGGTGATTGTATTTTTTTAATAGCTTCACCAGCCGCGGTACGTTGACGTAATTATCGTCATCAAAATGGCAAAACCATCTAGAAAAAAATATATATTTATATATAAATAAAGTAAATATAAGAAAGTACTCGCTATCTAACATTTATCTAACTATAAAATTAACGTTTTTTTAAATTATTTTATCAGCGAAGTTGAAAGATTTGTAATAGCCCGAGGAATAGAATTGCGTGCGTGAACTTTTTTTAAACTTTATATCAGTCCTGATAGCGTGATTCGGGGAAAACGGATCGATAATTACCTCAGCCGAAACATCCGTCAGTATTAGAAAGGGAACTTAGTAAGGAAAAAAAAGAGAGGAGAAAGAAAAAAAAAAAAGCAATCGGTCATTCCGAGAGGCTCCGCCCGATCAGAAGTTGGTCTTGACAACTCCACCCAAAGGTAAACCAGTTAAATGGCTGCAAGCGTTAGCAGTATAGTGGCCATTTGATGGTCGTTCTAAATAGCGAAGGAGATTACTTTAGAAGGCCTGCTAGTTGATTTTAGAAGACATTTGAAATGTTAAATTAGCTAAGGAGACGTCTTTAATCTCTAAAAAGTAACACTAGAGACATGCCACCGGCGTAACGGATCCTAGAGAGTAGCAAATATTTATTAATTGCATCAGTTAAAAGAAATTATATCAATAAAACCTATTCCCATAAATATTAATTTTTTTTTTATCAAAGGAATGTGCGGATATCATAAAAAAATAACTTATTCTTGCAATGTAATGTACTTAATATGATAAATAATTTAAGAACCTTGTTTTCATTGTCTTTTAAAATTGGTTGCTTGATCTACATCGTTATCTTTTAAACTGAATTACGAATTCGTTGCTCCCGAATGACCTATATTCGTAATGCTATTGTTTTAAAACTTACAAAACGATCTGTAAAAACGTTAACTAGATACATTCAATATTTACTTGACCTATTAATAAAAATGAACTTACTTTTTGTCACTGTCGAGGAAAGTATCAAATTCCACGGACATCTTACAACAAAGAGCCTTCCTAGAAATTAGAAAAAAAAGGAAATGTACTCGGATCTAACAGGTGGTGGAGAATACTATAAAATATATCTTATTACTATCACTAAAGGGTAATAAACTGCTTTGTAAATTATTAAATTAAATAAATATTATCGTTCTAACTTATTTTATTGTAATTACATAGGATACAGATGGAGTCTAAAAATGGCCCAAAATTGTTTTAACTCTATTAAGTGAATACCGACCGGACAAATTAATGAAGAGAAAACTAGGTCTTGTTAGCCATTTCCTCATTTATGTTTTAATAGACAGATACTGGAGTGGGCTGAATGAGATCAAGGCCCCAAAGGAAACAAATTGGACTACTTATGTTATTTAACTCTGCCGTTTTTCATGTCGTTAGATTCTATTTTATTGAAATTGAGTGCACTGATGACCACCTGTGACTTTTGAAGTGCACCATTCGTCTCTGTAAAGATCTGGTTGAGATAAGGAATGCAATTTATTGTTCTCGTCTTCTGTAACTTGGGTGCTCTATCATGACAATCGATTAAGTAAAATAGTTTCTAGTGATCTATTTTAAAGTTAGTCCATTTAACTTGAATGTAGAAAGGGGGAAAAAACTATTTTATGGGTTAAACCCATTACTACCAATAAAATTCGGTGGCAAAAATAAAGCGATACAGTTGAATAGTGATAAAAAATCAGCGTTTTTTGTGTCACGTTTAGAACGATTTTACTTAATGGATTACCGAGATCTAAAAAGGAGGTTAAGTAAAAGCAAAAATATATAAAATCATTGTTCAATATGTTTCATGTTCCAGTGAATATAGAAAACGTGAGATGCGTAGGCTATTCGGTCGGAAACTACCTTAAGGCAACTTCAAAGCCCAAAAAAAGCGACACTGAATAAACTGCTTCTTCCTACGATCGAATCGAAGATATAACCCCACCCATACTGCGGGTCAATGACTCGAATAGCTTAGAAAGATCAACTTACCTATTGTGTGAGGAAGAACAATTGGTGTTAATGAGACGTCCGCCTGTAACCAAGAAAATATTTAATGGAAGGACTGTCAATGATCAATAGAACAATAGATAAGATTAAGAGACCGAAGGCCGTTATCTTTAAAGGACAATGGGCATTCACGGCATCTTAATATAATGAAGTATATTTATAGAAATATACACGAAAATTACCTGTTTTCATCTGGTAGAAAGGGTCATCCGCGTCGGTGAAGAAGTACGTCTAAAAATAAAAAAAATAAAAATAATTAATTGTTAAATATAAATTATTACGACGAACATTTGACATTTAAAATCTTTATTGGGTGTACATTTCGTAATTCGATCAGCAGATGCCATCGTTACTCAAATGATCTTCTATCTACTTCACTTAATGATCCCATTGTTTAAAACCGTACGAAATACGAAGAATGTGTATCGGTTTACAAATTGGTTTTTCTGAAATTTATCGATTCCCGCACCCGTTTCTAAAGTCTAAACAGACGAATAGGTAGACAAAGGACATTCATTAATCGTTCTCAGCACGAAACTTATCTCCCGCGGACTAAAAAACCTCTTTACAGTCCACAAATTAACGATGTCAGAAGAATGAAGACCCCCTTCTAAGGGTACATTAAAACAACGTTGCTTTTGGCGGAATGTCAGTCATGTGACTCATGTCTGTGAGCTACCCCGGAGGCTCTTCTTTGCTCCGTAGGTGGCGTTGGCTGTTGTGTGGGTTTTTGTGTTGTAATGTGAGCCAGCATAGGGGAGAGTTGTTCCCACACTTACCCAAACTCGCATCCACAACAGCTTACAATATCGACCATTCCTTTTCCTATCCGCCCGCGGTATTCAACAATAGATTCTTCTTTCTAGCAAACGGGACTTCTAAGATGACTCATCGTCTTTATTCAATAAAGACCTAACGGCTTTTATTAAACATGATGAGAAGATGGTACGTGATCCAGTCTAGTCTAGTTGTTGCTCAGTTCCTTCTCCTTTAATTAAAATCTATTTAGAAAATTACTAGCACGACATCTAAGAAAAGAATAAAATCTTCCACTTAAATTTAACATATAAAAACAGATTAATTTAGTTAACAAAGTGCATAAATTTGGAGCTACTGACTACGTTAACTTAGTTTGATATCTTTATTATAATACTAAAGATAGGAGCGAGACGGATTTAAATTTAACAGTTTGTTAATCTTTCTGACGGGTTGTACTGTATAAACTTGATAGTTTGATATCTTTATTATAATACTAAAGACAGGAGCGAGACGGATTTAAATTTAACAGTTTGTTAATCTTTCTGACGGGTTGTGCTGTATATAACTTCTTTCTAGAGAGGCTAAATTAGGAGATAAACATTCTATTTATTACTAACTGATAAGAAAATCTCTCTTAAATTTATTAGCCTTCGTTTTAAGTGATGTGGTTTTAAGCTATTCATCAATGGTGTTCTGATAAATACTGACATATCTTGAAAATAAACTGCACGTCTAGAATAAATTTTAGATATTTTATGGATATCAATTTTCGAAATGTAGAGATCAAAAGTAAGAATAATAATTAATTGTCCAATTCGTGAAAATGAATAAAGATTAATTCTATTATATTTTCCTGTTGCTTTCCTTATCTTGTATATTAATCATCAGGGAACATTTAAAATAGTTCGAGGTTTTTTCAATTTTTTTTTTTTTTCCATTAACAATTAAGTTAATGGATAATTTGTGTATTATAAATACACAAAATATGTTTAAAAATGAAACTTCACTTAGCGCTCCACTAACCACGCAGTTGAATTCTAATCGTATTTTCAATCTTTATAAAATTATGCAAATATAAAAACTCTTTAGATATATTTTATCTGCGATATTTAAAGCTTATATTTTGACAATATCTTATATATTCCTAAAATAGATCGTGCAAACTTATAAAAACTATCCTCAACTGACACTAACTAACTATCAATCAGTAGTCTACTGTTAACTCTAGTTGACACTAATATTAATCGCGACTATAAGAGTGCTTCAGATCGAACTTTCTTTGATAGGGCTATATTTGTATAAGATATATTTATTCTCTAAATTCTATTTTTTGATTAATGTAAAAATTATCAATCAGTAGTCTATAAATGTTCACTGTTAACTCTAGTTGACACTAATATTAATCGCGACTATAAGAGTGCTTCAGATCGAACACGTTAGAAACAATCATTGCCTCTTCTCCGAGACATGATTGGGTCCACTTGTAATCTAAATTCACTTCACGTATCTTTACAATCAAGAGAATATGTTAGTCAAATGTAACTTAATTAAGTTTTATATAACCCCATTAACTCTATCGAAAAATTATTTTTAAAGACAATCACGATACGGTTTATTGAAATTAATTATATTTAATTATTCTTTACAGTGCACGCTAAACGTAATCCTGGTTAAACACTAGTTTATAACGATTAACGATTAAATAAACTTGTTTTTTAATGTGATGAGCTGTAACATTTGTTAAAATAGCAGTAAAATATATTCTGTGCGAAAGAAAATAGGTAATCCTGGTTAAACACTAGTTTATAACGGATTAACGATTAAATAAACTTGTTTTTTATTGTGATGAGCTGTAACATTTGTTAAAATAGCAGTAAAATATATTCTGTGCGAAAGAAAATATCGTTTTCAGTCCAAGAACGAATAAATCAATCTCGAATTTGATGAAGAGAATCAACTATTTATTTTTAGAAGTAAATGGACCTGAACCCTGTTTCGCTCTCACATCCTTGACACCATTAACTCTCCAAATTTCTTGGACAGGCTCTTTTAACGTAGTGGTCCCACCAATCTGTTATCAGCCTTCTGAAAAAATGAATCCATTAAGAAGAAGAAAAAAAGAGCTGGCAAGGATTGTATGGAGACTGTGAAAAAATCTTACAACCTCTGCTTTTGTATTTATAGGACCACATAAGTAATCTTATTACATTATTGCATTTCAGTTCTCGCAGTAATCTAGTTACTTTAATTGTTTAATCAAAGAATTAAAAACTTTTATTACTCTTATCTCAGATTCTGATTAAATATAGATATTTACTTTAAAAATGGGAATGAATTTTAAATTTTTTCTGTATATCAACTAGCTATTAAAAAATAAAGTAAGCAAACTCTATAAGTTAGAATGGCTTTCCAACTACTTTATTCGCTATTATTTAATAGCAATCAAATGGAAAAAAAAATAAAACTTTAAGAGCTGTTTATACTTTGAGAAAAATAAGAACAAAAGTTACTTGTTCATTCATTATAATTTATACAGAAAAAATAAAAAAAGTCGTGGACATTTATTAAAGCATTTCTTTTTGTAGGAGCTTACTGCATTTGCAACTTTTTATCACAAAATAACGGACACAAAAGGTGTCAAACCTGTCTTCATACAAAAGATTTTCAAAAATCTTTAAATTTAGTTTTCCGTTCCGTTCCAATTGTTGATAAATTTGCTCTTATCGAGGCCTCAGTAAAGCAGAATAATTGAAGCTTATTATTTGAATTCGCGATAAGAATTTTGAACTACGAACAAAAAAATACTTTCTCATAATTATGAAAGCATTTCTAGGCAAATTATAGACAAATTAATTATATAGCATAAATATTAGAGCAACAGGTGGCGAATGTACGAAGGAATGAAGAGTTGATAACCAGGAAACCTTTCATTGTTCTGACGCGAGGACTTCAATCATGGCGGTTATGGGGTGGAGTTGCGTGCACACGGTAGCCTGGCAGGTGTTAGGCAGAATGTCGCCCCGGGCAGGATAGTTCGCCACTGACCTATGACCTATTGCAGGTCTAGTCGACTAGCTGACTCCCAAACATCTGCAGGAAGTAATCACAAGTGTACCAACCACAAAATGCCATTTTTTTTTACAGTAATACAATTTTCCTGAAGATGCGGTCTGCCGATTAGTCTATTTATTATACCTTTGCACTTCAAAAGAAGAGCGATATTCTTTTGTTCTTTTTCTTATACGCAGTTCCTATTGAAAAATAATTGGTGGTGTTTCGTTAAGGTACAAGTTTTTGTGAGTGTGGGAGCTTCAAACAATCCTGAATTTACATAAAAAGCCAGAGTTTGATTAACCGATCGTATGTACGAGAATGAATGCCTGCACAGCAGATCACATCACCAGGTGTGCGACCAGCAACACAGTAGGTGGCTTTATTCACTACGACGGAAACAATCTGATCGTTTCTTCATCCCCCGAACTCCCTCTCTTTTCTTCCCCGAGGAGATTTTTGCCCTTCCAGTCAAGCAGAACCAGAGCAACAGATGGTGTCCCGATCATAAAAATTCCTCTCCTGCCGATTACTTGACCTTGTCTCTGTGATTGGCTATTAATTTTAAGAATATCCTTGAACAACTTTCGTAAAAAAAAGTAAAAAAATACACATTTTGATAGATAACGTGTAAATCGAACTTGACTGGTTAAAATACCGTAATAAATCAGCAGGTGTTAAAATTAGTCGATAATGCATGTAAAAGTGTTTAAAGAGCGCTTCTCTCTATGTATATTTTACAAAATATAAAGTTATTTGGCAAGATTTCATTCTTTATCGACGTTCCTGTTTACAACTGGTGAGGCGAGGAGTGTAGGAGCCACCAAACCAAGCAGGTGGTGCAGATCCCCCACAGCACCTGGGGAGCGAGCATTTTTTAACATCGTGGGAATACATGTGTTTGACGTCTGATAATATATAAGACACCAAACACACGCATATATCCAGTTTAATACAAATTAAAAAACTATTTTACTATGAACAGTTTGATGAGTCATTAAGATGAATCATTTCCCGTCTATTATAATGGCGAATTTATAAGAAAGGAGTCTAAGTTGAGTTGAGGCAATCGGAAACGACACATGCGGATGTGCCCTATTGTCTGATGGCAAATGTTACGGGCAGGTGAAGTTCGTGTCACGTGCGTGCCCCGTGCACCAACTAGGGGTGGACTGAATGCACGTGACCGAGTGTGCGGAACATATTGTCGGATTTTGATAACACGTGCACTTCTGTGTTACTAACAATCTCGACAGTCCTACGTCTGGTGGTCGTGTCATTTCATTTCTTATCAAATCTGTCACAGTTGCAGTTTGAAAAGCAGAACAAACTCTTTGTTTAACCAGAATTCCACCTTCTTATTTTGGTAACTAATTTAACAGATTTCAATGTTAAAAATGATTAATATTGTTAAAAATAAACGAACATATTTCATTTTTTTTTAATTCCTGCTATTTATTTAAATAATTACGTTATTATCACGCTTTACAGCCTTTACTACGACCAATTAAATATCCTAAAATTGTACGTCCGTTTATAATTTAGAAAGGGTATAAATTTAAAATATTCTTTAAAATCTACAGTAATAATTCTATTAACGCCTCTTTACAATACATTTGAAAACTTAATAGATTTATAAACGTTAACCGGAAGAAAAATGATTTATAAATTCTTTCGGCTCAGCTTTCTGCCTGGAGTGTGACTCGCAGCTGGTCCCGCAATACACAGTCGAAGGGGAAAGAGTGTTATTTTCCCCATGGGAACTAGGTGCCTCTACATCTTCCCACCACTTGTCACACAGTAGCAACAGCACTAGCATATGGTTGTTACTCTGATCACCAGTTTTACCTGACACGTGGCTAGAGATGTCGTCAACTGATTTGGCAGGACAGTATTTATTTTCTTATTCCTTATGCATACATATAATTTCGATTTTAATTTACGAATTAAAAATTCGTCATAAATGGGAACGTCTGCTTTATTATTCCTCGTATAGAATAACAGACGCTCTTTCAAAAGAATCATGCTGCGATTTTGAAGATTGGCTGGTTCTTTTCAAAATTTCGAAGTAATTGTTACTTCCTCGTAATTCTCAAGAAAGATCCAATTCTTAGTACAACAACAAGGTCCACCAACCCACACTACGAACTTTACTGTCAAAAGGAAGGGGCACATTGTTAGAACACCGTTTTCTTTTAAGCGTCGTCACGATTGACTGACTTGAAGTGTTAACAAGTAGCTATTTTTCATTCCCCACTAATTCCAACAAAAATGTCAGAAGGTCTATTCTAACGAGGGCAGAAATATTTTTATTCTTCTGAAAATTTTTTTCCGACTGGCGTGCCACGGTAGGTATTTTCTCAATTTTTTTATTTACAAGATCGATTATTAATTGAAACAAGTCAAAACTGTAAATTATATCGCTAGCTTATTACACTTTGTTCTATTGTTTAAGTAATTATAACTTGTTTTCCGTTGACATCCGGTACACTGGTAGTTATGAAGTCTTTGTGATCTGGGCATTTTTTAGCCCCCTGGGCTATTAAAAGTCTTTTACCACCGCTATGCCATTACTTCAACTGGCGTCTGAAGGTCTTCAGCCAGTGAACCAAAGAAATCTCTTTTTTCACGCTACAGATTATCTAATAGATAAAGTTTTATGAATCAAGTTTGTCTCCTGTAATTCCTTATATTCAAAGTGATTTATTTAAATATTTATGGCCCTCTCTCTATGCATTTATTTCTTTTATATTCACTAGATCTAAACCCAAACGATCCTTTAATTTATGGTCGACTACCTTTGGGTTATTATTAGGATTATTGCATTGTGTTGATGCACGGAAACAATTATTAAATTTATAATCATAATAAATCTGTTGAAACTATTCGAACCTACTTGATCAACTTATTAACTCTCCAACTGATTAAGATTAATTAAAACGCAGGCTAGGAAGTAACTCGATGAACGTCAGATTTATTACTCTTTATTCCCAATAAGCATAAATATCAACCTTCGAACTTCTAAGGTTAATTTTGTGGAGGATGAAACCTTGACCCTGGTTAGTAACATGAAAAGTTTAACCAAAAACAAATCATTAGTTGCGGAAGTTGTTGAGATAAATTTAATCCGCATTTTCGTTTTTTCTACATAATATTAATTTCTCAAGTGTTGTTTTAATAAATTAAATTTTTCTTTCCCTTCTAGATATCTTTACGCAATATTTTTAGATCAAAAACTATAAATGAATAGAAAGCTGAACTTGACTCATTTATAAAAATAAAGATCTTATTACTAACATATTAATATTATTACAAACATCGCTCACATATTTATCATCGTTCTTAAGCAACAAAACTTTTCATACATGGAATAATTAATTAATTTTAATAATGAAAAAATGTTTCCTTTAAACTTGTTGAATATTAGACGAGTTTTTATATAAGTCTCATAAATATTTACGTTAATGTTTACTATAGAATAACATTCAATAATAATGATTTCAAATCATAAAACTGCATTTGCATATCGTGCTAAGAAAACACTCCAATCCATTTTTCTGATGCAAAGTATCCGAAAAATATCTTTGTAGGATTTATGAACAATCATAAAGGAATCTAAATATCGTAGGAACTGTATTCAGAGCAAATCTAGATTTTTCCCTATACGAATATAATAGACTCATATCTTTATTCGGAACATCTTTGATGCTCTACATCTTAGAGTTACGTTTAATATATAGACAGCAAATCTATAAAATTCTGCAGTTTTTGTAAATATTTCAAAAATGCAAACTTCGTACAGATCTTTAAGTGATAAAATAGATTCAAAGGATATATTTTTCTATAATAATGTAAATATTTTATACTAAGAAGACGATTAAATGATCGCTAGCAAGAGTTTTTATGATATAAACATAATATTTGAACTTTGATTTTAATAATGAGAATTAAATCTGAACAGACTAAATTAATAATATCGATTTTTTTCAGACTACAGTACTGTATATTCAGCACATATGATTATTTAGATATCTGAGTTGTATAAATAGCACTAAATTGCATGCAAGGTGGCAATATATCTTGATGGTAAAAATAAAGCATGGTATTTTTAAACTCGTAATTATCGATAGATAATTATTCTCTAATAAATATAGTTCTTAATAGCTGAACTATAATTATTGAAGAATAATTAAATAAAAATTTATTTATCGATAAATGGTTTTTAAAGTAGAGTAAGTTTTAAGTATATTTAAATACCAAACTTTTTGTCTTTCTCGAGGAAAAGGTTTTAAAACTATTGCTCAAAATAGTCCTTGAAAAATATAAAATATGCATATGAAAACAGAGAAAAATTATTAATTTTTATCAAATTATTTTGGTTGCACATATAAAAACTTTATATAAAAAGAGCATGTTAAATTATCACAAGATGAACTAAAATTCAGTTCTTTAAACTTTTGAGTTTTGTACTTTTAAGTGCATTCTATGTGCAACAAATCTATGAAAGAAATGGAAAAAGCATTAAAATCAGAAGAGACAGAAGATATGTATCATATTTGAGATTGATAAAAAAAGAAAACACGACTTTTGTAATAACAAACAGCTAAATTGAAAGTCTAGACACAATTTTTGTCGCCTACTTGAAACTTATAAAAGTCAAGATATTAAAATCTGTCAACGAGCAGACAAGATCTTGTATTCGTTTTTTTTTAATATGAAACAGAAAGAACAGAAAAATGTTCTCGTTTATCAACACGTTTTAAGCTAGACTATTAGAAAACGTTCCTTTAATTGCCTCAACTGCTGTCAATATTGGTCTCCTTATCGCTCTTCTTTGTAGATAAAACAGAGGTCGCACTAAGAATGACAAGCTCAGCGAGTAATGTGAGAAATAGCACTAAAGGTCGTGGGATCGATTAGAACTTCTACTAGTGGTTTCAATATAAGAATGGGGGAGGAAATCCACCAAAAACTGATTTACTTTTAATTTCACTTCCTTAATCTGAAGAAAAAACCATTTAAAGATTTCTGAAAAGGAAACGGAAAATGGGACGTGTCAAACATATTTAACTAAGCTGTCTATACAAATCATATGGGATACAGTTTACTAAGAGAATTTTTTTTCTTCTTCTTCTTCTTTGCAGACTTAGGTCGGCAGATGAGACCGTGAGAAGGACTGATCGTATTACGTATGACCCCAGGGGTGAAAGTTCGCAGGCCAAACTGCCACATTACCAGGTGGTTTTCTGTAACGGCCTGAGAACGGGATCGTCTATCATAATGCTCTTAAGTAATGTGTAGGTGACTAAAGAGGTGCATCATTAACCTTTCAGATTAGATAACTTACCTTTAATTCGTATTATAAAAGACATCTAACCTAATTAATGACGGAAAGAAAGCAAACAGGAGAAAATATCTTAAAAATCTAGTTCAATCTATTGACAAACCAATTTTATTGTTTATTCTTTTTAAGTTACTTGACCCGGTTTAGATAGAGCTTCCTCGTTGAAAGCCGAAACTATTATTTGGCGAAGTAATAGGTTTTAAATTTAGACATCGAATTTTGTCCATCAAATATAACATATTAAGTAAATTAGCTTAACACGAAACGCGTAACTAGAATTATGAAAGAAGATTCCGGTATATAAATTGACTAACCTGATCTCTAGCCAGAACGAACCATGTTCTTAAAATGACGTCCAATCTAGGTTGATGAAAATTTTTCGTCGTTTTGACACTGATAAAAATATCATCGAGCGAAGTCCTACCGGTAACATTGTCAGAATCTCTCGGAATTAATTCGTTGTCATCCGTAACAGATCTTGGAAGACGCTGTGCCGACCGCTTTTCCATTTGATTGACGTCGACCCAAGCTTTTTGGCCTTGCCATACAACAAACAACGTCATGTAACACGCTATTAGAATCGCCGGAGCGGTTCTCCTCGCTATCTTCGCCATGTTGCTTATGTGTTCCGTCTGGTCTCTCATCGTCCACGTTTCTCGCTAACCTCACTCGATAGGGGGAGCATGCGCAGTTAACTCAGCAGGTGGTTGTTCTTGGCTCCCCACGATGCCTTTCTCTGATTGGTTGAAGCCAGGCGATCAACAGGTGCTACCGTAGTTACTGCCCTGTCAAGTAGGAGCTTGATCATAGCTTATAAAAAGAATTCTGACGTTCGAGTTGTAAATTCTCGCTAACAGACATAACATCTGGATTCTCCGCTTACATCTCTTATATGATAGGTTATTTTTGCTGCATACAACAATTTGCATCGGTACTCGTTGCTCTGTTTTTCATGTAAATATCATCTATCAACAATTTAAAGATTTAGCAATCAATGCAAATAATAATCTCAATTACATCTACACATTATGCAATGTACTCAAACATTTTTTATTTCATCAATGGCTTTCATTCGATAAGAAGTCATTTAAAAATCTTAATAAAATATTTTCAGTTTTTATTAAATTTAATCTACTCCGAAATTATTTTAAAATATCATCTATATTTTAATTTTTATGGTTTCTGAAGTACAGTAATAATTTATTTTTTTATTTTTTTTTTGGAGTAACTATATATCAAGCAAAGCGCAATAGGTGACACGACACACTTTAGACTGCTAGTCATAAGCAAGCACATAGTTTATGAGATTTCGCAGTAAATTTATGTGCAATAACAAATTTCTTAATAAAAATCTTTCAGCATTTCTAGAGAGAAAAGTACTCTTAATTTGATTTAATCAAATTAAAAAACAGTTTATTTAAGAGAAAATATTTATAAATTGTATGGCAGCCATCGCTTTGAAGATGTCTGCAAGCAAATTTATGTAAATTCTAAAGATCTAACACCATTTTCAATGCAAAAATAAAATTACCATACTCAAAATTTGGGTTAGATCTTTAAATTATTTATATTAATATTTTAACAGATTTGATCTATTTAAATTTAATCAAAAAGAATTAAACTATAAAAAGTTAAACTGAAACAGAAAAAAAAATGCTCTAAAATATTCCTAACGTGTCTTCATACGGCTTGGAATACAAACTAATTCATATAATAAGCACGAATTAATTAATTTGTAAATTTATTCCAAACCATTTAATCGTAAGATTTAATTAAACGTTTTTAGAAATACAAAACCTTTTATGATAAGCTTAAAGAAGACAACAGTTTCGTGATTTACAAACTATAAATTGGCTCGTCCCACAAAGGATCGGATCTGTAATATAAATAAATACGTGATCCGCGAATTAAAAAATTAATTTGCACGTATTCGCCATAAATATGGCTAAACTGTAGTGAATAAGAACATTCTTGACTTTAATATACAAACGAAATTTACTGTGTACTCGTGATGTGATAGACAAAATTGAAGCGGTAATAGGTGAAAAGAAGAAGAAGAAAAAAAAAAAGGAAATAATTGAAATTGCGGTCGTCTTCGCAGTGTAACTGGTGTAGATAGTGGAATTAAAAAAGAAGAAGAAAAAAAAAAGAGGAAATAATTGAAATTGCGGTCGTCTTCGCAGTGTAACTGGTGTAGATAGTGGAATTAAATGCTTATAATTTAATAGTCACATCTGCAAAAATGTTAATACGCTAGTAGTTCATCACTGTGATTATTATTTATCGTGTATAAGCAATTTCGAAAAATTACTTAATTTCTCCAATTTGATATTCGTGACATTAAGAGGAAAAATTGATTAAGCTACTTAATAATAATCTTATCAATTTTGTAATTAAATAAAAATTCTATTGAACTCAGATAAATGTATAAAATATAATTTAGTAAGCAAAGCTTGAATTTTTCAATCTAATTTATCGTTTTTTGATTACTTGCAAGAATTTTATACTACGTATTCAGATTATAGTACTGTTTAACCATGCATAACTGTTAGCAAGATCTATTTTTATTTATTGATGCAAAATAAAATATAATAATGTATTAATATAGATTAATAATCCATTAAACACATATAAATAAAAAAGTTATTAAAGGTATTAAAAAGAAAGCATAGACTGTTGATCAGTTTAATAAAAATACTATATATCACAATTTAACTACAATAGTTGATTTTTTTCCCTCTTTCAGATTACTCAGAGATTGTCATTGCATTATTACAGTAGTGTTATTATTTTTTTATAATATTAAGTTAATTTTTTTATAACACGAGTAGAATACTTCACAATTCTGCATAATTTGTTAAAGTTTTCTAAATTTTTGCAAATTAATTAACATTTTGCTTAAATACGTAAATTAGAAACTTTATTAATTACCCTAATATCAGAATTAATTTTTAAATCTTGAAAATTCAGAAACATTTTTAGTAGATTTTTACAGATGCTATATTCATGTCAAATGCAATAATATGGATTCTACCTACATCGGTTAAATTCGTTCAAAATATTTTTCCTTAGATATGAATAAAATATAAAATTAATTAGAAAGAAATTATTGCACCATAGTATATATATTTCAATACATTCTTGCAATTCGCACTTTTTCTTAAAGTAAAAAATATTTTTTTAAGACTAACAATAATTATGATACTGTATTTAAATTTTCTTGTTAGTTATCATTGAATAATAAGGATAGTTATTAACATATAAATAATAATAGTCTAGATTAAACTTCCTGAATGTCCAATGCTTGGAACTGATTAAATCAATACGGGTTCTCTAATCAGAATTAATTAAAAGAACTGGTACTTTTATATGAATTTATTATTTCTTTTTGTGACAGCTCGGAGAATATTCATAAGAAGGTTCCTCGACGTCACTAACATTACATAGATTTAGATGTCATTCCACGAGAATATTATTATTATTTTATATTTTTTTTATCAAAAACAACAGTAAATAATAATACTACATGCAAGAGAAGGTTAAAATAATATAGAATACAGGTAAATGTTAAGATTATATATTTTTTTCATAAGGGTTGTAAAGCAGTTATCAGTTATAACCAAACTTTTCCATTATTCATAAGAATCGGAGACAGGGTCATGATCATATTTTGTAGGAATATTTATACCCAAATTTAATGTTTAATTTATTATAAAGTCTGTGATTTTAGTATGAGATTCTTTACTTAAAATAAACATCTAAGAATATAACTTAGATATTTATTTATATTGCATTAAAATAAATAATAATACTACATGCAAGGGAAGGTTAAAATAATATAGAATACAGGTAAATGTTAAGATTATATATTTTTTTCATAAGTCAAATTGGATGCCAATATATAGGCCTAATTCATTTTCAAACAGAACATACTTTCTGTTCTCTTTGTTGTATTGGTTTCAGGAGTGTTGTGCAAGATGATGTTGCTAGTTACGCAAATTCATATAAAAAAAAAATTATAAAGTTTAAATACACTGCAATTAAATATATTTTGAAACAGGATCTCGAAATAATTCTGAGCAGTTAAAAGGCCTCTGGCAAAATAGATTCCTTCTATCATGCCAATAACAGTTTACGCTCATTGAATTGTGGCATTTTGCCATTCATTTCGTGTTATCCTTTTGTTACGCCCTAATTCTAACAATTTCGAGGCCCTGTAAAGCCATAAGTCAAATTATTGATGTACTGTACTATATATTGATTATACAGTATATCATCAGTTATGTAACTGAATTGCATAAATAAAATTCTTGACCATTATCAAAAATTATAAAATTTAAAACCTCTTAATTAATTTATTATTTATTTTGTGTATTTTAAATATTAATAATCGATGTTTAAAATAGAGGAACAGTTTAAAAAATTTCACTACATTAATCAAAATTTGTACGTGCTGCTATCTATTGGTGAAAATATGAAACGTGTTTACTATAATATAGTATTTCTAAAGTGTACAACGCACACGTATTTCTAAAGTGACACAAGTCAAAAACGAACGTTTTGAGAAAATTGGAAAAACTATGAAATCAGAATATAAAAACCTTTATATAACTAATAATTTTTTCAAAATTTGTAATCTTTTGAAACCATTTTTTAGGAAAAGGTTTTCAAAAGATGATGGAGGATTGCTTCCCAGTTATAAAATGGTGCGAACATAAAAATGCAAGTTTTTGACTTATGTCACTTTAGAAATACGTGTGTTATATGTAAATTGCTTGAAATAAAAATATAAACTGTAAATTGTATATTTTGTAGTAATAAAATATGACAAATAAAACGAATTATTAATAAGAAAGATTAATTTAAAATAAAAAATTAAATAATAATCATAATTTATATGCTAATATAAGAATTTTAAGTACCCAATCATCATTCGCAACTCATCAAAAATTTCATATTGAAAAAAAAAATTAACTAAAGTGAATATTGGATAAATTATTTTTTAATGTTAATTAATCTGTATTGAACCAAATTTTATGTTTTACATATATCTAAAGAGATTCAAAATTTTCGAATTATGTAATAAGTTATGAAATATTAAATTGTGCTATGTTCGAGAACATTGTCTTCAATTTTGTTCATGAACATGTCCTCTACAGAAGAATAAAAGTGAAATATATGTATATATACAGTGGATTCCGCTTAATTGGGACACCGGTTAATTGGGACAGCCGCGTAATTGGGACAATAATAAACTAATACATAATTTAAATTCTTAATTGGGACAGTAGCAGAAACAGCCGCGTAATTGGGACAAATCTCAAAGAACGAAAACCAAACTAATTGCGTAATTGGGACAAATCTCAAAGAACGGAAACCAAACTAATAAACTATGTAATTGGGACAAATCTCAAAGAACGGAAACCAAACTAATAAACTAATAAAAACAGTCGATTCTGCTTAATTGGACCACCAGGCCAAATCTCAAAGAATGGAAACCAAACTAATAAACTAATACATAATATTATTATTAATACAGTGGATTCCGCTTAACTGGGGCAACGCATAATTGCGCCAAATCTCAAAGAACGGAAACCAAACTAATAAACTAATACATAATTTAACAGTACAGAAAAGGAATTTCCAATTTTTGATATATTTAGGGATTTTTCGAAAGTATGGCTACACGTACATACATTAATCTTTACCAAGATGTCAAGAAAGGATTTTACACTCAAGTAAAATTACCTGGCTGAATAAAATTAAAAGCCAGCCATTTAATACAAGCCATCGTAACTGCATACATGCACTAATCTTTTCAAAGATGTCAAAAAAGGATTTTACACTCAAGTAAAATTGCTTGGCTGAATAAAATTAAAAGCCACCCATTTAATACAAGCTATCGTAGACTCGCTGAAATAAACCAAAATCATTTATCATATAAGTCATAGAAGACTGGCTGAAATAAACCAAAATCTACCATAGACGCGTCTCCTATAAAAAGAAAATCAACTGCGTAAGGAGTGGGCATTACAAAAAGAAATTCCAGTAACATCGAAAAGAAAGCGTGATGGAAAGGATTCAGAAATCGAAGAAGCATTAGATCAATGGATTTCTATAGTTAGCGGGCGAGGCGTGAATATCAGCGGCCCAGTATTGAAGACGGAGATCAGTAAAAAACTAATAATTAGGTACCTATTTTAATAAATCATCAAAATAGGTAGTTAATTATTATTTTTTTACCTATCATTTATTTACCTACGAATTACATATTTTATTTTAGAATTTATTATTACATGGGAGAGCCGCTTAATTGGGACAAAATGGCTTGGCCCGACGTGTCCCAATTAAGTGGAATCCACTGTTTTTATAGAAACAATAATTGCTTTTAATCGTGCATTAGATAAGTTTTTGATCTTATGTGCATTTTTTTTATTTTATTAACAATTAACAAATATCACGATTATTCGAAATATTATATAATCTACTAGAGAAATATTCCTATTGTGGATAATTTTAACACTTAATCCTAATTCATGAAGACGCATATTAGAAAAATCCATTACACTTTACACTATTCCTGATTAGTTTGATGCACAAGTTTCAAGAAAACAGCTGAAAATAAAACTAAATGAAATTTATGAAAAATGATTTATACACAAAGAACTAACCGGAGGCAAGCATTTTAAATATGAGGGGCTGGTAAAATCTGTCTAACCTTGGATATCATTCCTGGAAGAAAATACGCAACGATAATGAACCTCAGTTTATAACATGTATTATTTATTCATAATATATCAAATATGTCATTTTTAAACTTATTTATTTTGTAAATTTGTTAACTTTTATTTATTCTCTTGTAATTTGTTCGATTAATTCTGAATTTGAATTGTAATCTTCACATTTAATGATGGACGCAAGTCTGTGTATATAGTATTGAATTAAACGATTATCTCTCCTATTTTCTTATACCGTCGAGGAAATAAACTAGTAGTATATCATATTACAGTCTCTAATTCTATATAAGCATGTTATATTGTGTATTTATAAGCTGATATAGTAATATATAAATCATCTCAATTGATAACAAAACGATTGAAGATGATGATTACTCGACAGTTGATACAAGTTACCGAGATTCATAACATCACGAAAGAAGTGTTTTCTATAAAAAGATCTCTATGGGTACATTAAATTTTCTAAAAGAACCGTAAATCCCTTGGTATTTTCGAGATATTTAACTTAAAATTGTTACCACTGCAGCATACAATATAGTCTAACTTTTACGAGTGTTAAGGTAAATTATATGATTAAAAGAGTAATCAAGGATTCCATTGTATTAAATATTCATTAATTTCGGAAACTTATACCATGATTACAATAATATATGCATCAGATGCAGATAAGGAAGAAGGAGTCATCAATAATAGTGAAAAGAATATGATTTTTATTTTTATCACAGGATGACGCCATTCGAAAAAATGACAATTTTTCCGGGATCATTGGAAACGAAGTTACTAAATTCATCAAACTTTGAAGTCCAATACAGCATCTTGAAAATGTCAGGAATCACGAATCAGTCATCTATTTGAATATGAGCACTTATAATAAGTAGATACCGGAATGGCCCACTATTAAATTCTTAATAATCAAAAAATGATTGAAAAATGGCATTAAAAATCTAATGTGGTAAGGGCACTTCGATTGCGTTGAATAAAGGTTAGAGTCGACAGGACTGCCAAGTAAAAACGCTTCGGCTTTCATTCAAAAGACCTGCTCGACTCCTAGTCCAATCATCGCTATCTTCATGGATTAGGCGGCCTGTTACAGAGCCTTAATTCTCCCTGCTTCCAAATAGCAACGGTATAGCAATATTGGAAGTGGTGCCATCTATTGACAAAAACGCAAATTAAAGTACAATATATTAATATAAAATGGAATCCATATTATTAACTATAATAGTCTAGCTATTTAAGGAAGCTATTGAAATATATAATAATTAATCCTTATTAATAAGTTTAAACTAGGAAAAATATATATGCTTAATCCACGAAAATATACTATCATATCTGCAACATTAAGATTAATTATTATTATATATATTGTATTTTATGTGGGTTTTAGTATTTATCTTCATTTTATTTAATAAATATTTTTAAAATATTTATTAAATAAATATTTTTTAATCCTTTTCATAGATCATTACCTGAGTTACTGGATCTCCCTTCATCTATCTTTATCTAATCCGGGTGAGAAGCAGCTTTTCCATCTCTTTATTGCTCCAGCAGACATTCTAGCACCCATAATCTCTCTCTATTGCAAAATGTTGCCAAGTTGTCCTAGGAACCTCATACTCTTGAGCTACATTTGTAAAATTGTTTTATCTTTCTGCACTTTATCTCCAATTTCTTTCTTCTTCTCTAAGCTCAATCAAGTATTCTTCTTTCCTGAATTATTCTTCTGTTCACTTCTCTCTGAATGCTTCTCTAAATTTCACTCAAAAAAATAATAACTACAGATGTGCAAACATTCACTTTCTGAAAAATACAGAATTAAAAATTAAAACAAACAATATGAGAAAACACCAAAGCAGCCCAACAAGAACTGACAAATAACTATAGAAATAACAAATGGAATCACACAATTCCATGCATGTGCATACATCTTCCTGTGAAATTCAACTGTCAAATTGCGAGACTGATGAATTATGGGACATCAAATTGTAAGGTACCACTGTACCAATTTGAAAGTCCAGTAGGATTTTGGACTTATTGTTTCTAAGGTGAGAGTAAATAGTTGACTGTCTTCTATATGGAACATTTACCCCTAAGCTTTTGCTCAAATTCTTTATTATTCATCATGACGGATTCAAATGGTATGGATTTCAATCTATGATTGTCTACTACTTCATATATTTAGATACCATTTGTGATAATTTATTGCAAATATTATTTTGATATCATATTCTCATTTAGAGTCTTAATAAATTTTTTAGTATAACCATGGCCCATAGCTTTGCTAACAGTAGTATACACTGCACACTTGGATTCTTGTATGGTACAATCGGTGGACAGTCTTCTGAGATCTGCTCTGAAAGCAGATTATAACTCGATATGAGGATATGATATCAAAAACAAGAACAATCAGATAGAGAAAGCATTCATATATCATTAGCATGGCTATGGGCTGTGAAAAATAACTATTTATGTAATCTGTAATTGCATGTAAGCCTACGATATCTGACACTTCCAATGATATTATTGCACTGTATATTTTCCTTAATTTTATGTATTAATTTTAAATTATAGATTTTTTGTATTTTATTACTGTTATTTACCCTAACATATGCATGTGTAATGTGTAAATTTTTTTAATTCAAATGTTCTAAAACTCTCTATATTCTGTCTCTGTTCTTTGCTTATGATGTATTTAAAATGTATTTTTAAAGTTTATTTTTAATTATATTTTGTTCCTGAAGATGATTTTTTAAGCTGAATTTACATTTACACTGAGCTACATTCGAATTTAAGTGATCAAAGATTTTACTCTGTGCTTGGTTTGGATGAATAGTTTATAATTGTTTTAATATTTGTTGCTATAATTAATAGTTCATAAGAATTAAATTATTGATTTTTAATTCTGAATTTAAATAATGATTTTATAACAAATGATTATTTTTACTGAGAATGCTTATTGCTTCTCTTCATCATCTGTCATTTCAATCTTTTGTTATCCATCAGTTTATTACTTATTAATTTACAATTTATCCAAGTAGAATGCATGCCAAGATTTTTCTTAAAAAACTGCCATTTTAGTTCTTAAATAGCAACACCTATTTTCATATTCCACATTTTATAATTATTTGTCCTTAACACTTCCTATGGTATCTGAAACATTGCAATAACTGATAAATAGGATAGGATAGATACCACTTCTATAATTTTATATTGCAGAGTATCTCAAATTTTTCATTACTATGATATACTCTTAAAAATAATTAAACACCTAGAAATAAAATTGATGGAAATACAATATAATAAAATTTAATTAATGATCTCTCAACATTACAGAGGATGATAATCCACTGTAATGTTGAAACTGTATAATAATCCACTGTTTTAGGAATACTACTATAATCTATAAAATTTAGCATTAAATGGAACACAGTTAAATATGACCATTCTGATCAATAGAAACAAGCAAAAAAGACTGATGTTAAAAGCAGCAGTTATATATAAGATAATACAATGAATAAACTGTTGATTATAGTATCTTAATCTCTAACAGTAAGAGTTGTAAGCAAACCAAGCTTAGTACAAGTAATTTAAAAAATTATAGTACAAAAACTTACTGGTTTATCACATACATCCCCTTCAAAATCTTCTGTACAGTTACATTTAAATGAAAATTTTACACTGGAACATTGCCCACCATTTTGACAAGGTTTTTCTTCACAATGATCTATTTTTGTTTCACATCTGTAAATATTAATAATTTAGTTTTCTAAAAAAATCAGTTTAAATATTAATAAGAAGAACAAAATTAAATTATACAGTGAAATCTCTCTATGTTGGACACATTTGATTCCTTCAAAATGTGTTCAACTTAGAGATGTGTCCAACATAGAGAGATTCATAAAATCAAAATTTTTTCTAAACATACTAAACACTAAATTTTCATGTTAATGCAAACCTTTATTCAAATTAAATTGGAAACCATTATTATTTTAAATGAAACTCAAAAATGTCAAATACACATTGCAGTCTGTCAGTGCTTTCAACATAAGAATTATTTATTTGAAAAGAAGTCTGTAAGTAGAGTTTGCCTTTTTTATATTTAATTTACACTTCATCCACACACTTTCAATTTTATTTTTTCTTATACCAAATAGAGTTTCAATAATCTCTGATTCATTATTAGAAAATGCTTATCGTTCAGATTCCTCTACATATTCCAAAACTGTTTCATGTTCATTCGGTTCTTCTTCCAACAAATTCTCTATATGAATTGAGCTGGATATAATCTTTTCAATAAAATCACTGGCTGTACAATTTTCATATTCATGATAGACAAGATTGTTGACAAAATTTGTAAAATCTTCAGTTAAAATTTTATGATGATAGTTCTCATGAAGAGCACTCAGTTCTTCTTCTAGGTCAAAGTTATTGACCTCTTGCATTCCTTCCTCAATGAAATCTATAAGGAACCCAGCTTTTTTAAAACATTTCTGAATAATTAATTGTGAAACTTCTTGTCATGCAACATAAATCCATCTCACTGTATCCTGAATAGTAAATGATCAGCAACTTGCTTCTTTTGGTCTAATGTTAGTTTGTTCAATTTTCTTTTACTGCTTTTTAACATCTCTAAGGAAAGTTTAATCACAGCAATAGAAGAAACAGTATGCAATTCTCAAAGAAAAAAATAAAATATAAACCAACCAAACAAAGCCAATTATAGCCAAATATTTTAAATTTTATTGCAATAAAATATTGTGGCTATAATATGGCTAGTTTTAGTTTGATTTTTCTAATACTCAGTGTTTGTATTGTATATAATAAGTAAATCATGAATTTATAACTCAAAAGCAACCACCTTAAGGCATGATTAATCAATGTTATAAGTTTCTCTTTCACAAATTCTTCTAAACCTAAATAAAATTTAAGATTTTATTTCAACCAATATTCAAAAAGTGTACCCAAATAAAATTTAAGATTTTATTTCAACCAATAATCAAAAAGTGTCCATATCTTTATTAGAAACAATTGTTCAAGATACAAGATAGCAAAAAGTGTCCATCTTATTATAAACAGTTGTTCAAGATACAAGATAGATAGGAATCTAGGATATAGAGGTTTGGACATATAGTAAAATATAGGCTTTTGTCGGTTTCAGGAAAGTCGTAACATAGAGAGGTGTCCATCTTAACAAGTTTCACTGTACAAACGTAAATTGTCAAATTAATACACATCTATCATGAAGCTAATAAAAGTAATTTCTTTATTTTATCAAGACATTAATTTATGGTTAATTTTAATAATTACAGTAAAAATCTCATTAATTTAAAGTACTCAGGACTAAAATAAATAAATAAATAAATAAATATTCCATACAAATTGCAAAATTTCAAATTACAAAATTTTTTAAAGAATTTACTTATTTATTGGATAAATCTTTATATTTTTTAAAATTTATTATAACAAATCTTAGTTCTACATATAACGTGCAAGAAGTAATAATTGAGCCATTCACAAGCCAAATCGATTAACTCCACTTTTTGAATTTTAAATTTAGTGTCAAAACAGTGGGCTGACTTAACTATTTATATCCAAAATAAGTTTTCTTAATAGTTAGGATTAACACCATTAAATGACAAAAATTTTTTGGCCATTGAATAATAATAAATTTATTTCAGAAGCCAATGATTAACTCCATACTGTAATGTAAATCAAACAATACATATAATGTAATGCAATTCAAATGTTTATAAGTATCATATTATGCCTAAGAATTTTTTTGAGTTTACCATTCAAAGTTAGAATTATATTTTTACATCTTTTAAAATTACTATATAGGAAGGATCAATTGAGAGATGTGTAGGAAAGATGCGATACTGCCTTCATGAAAATCTTGGCTAATCACTTTTTATTCATTAAATTTTTTGGTTTTCGTCAAGGTTTTTCTTTAGTCGTCTAGGATACAACAATAAGAATTTAATTAAGTTAAATTTTAATACAATGGTATATATTATATAATAGCAACAAGATGTTCAATGTTCTCATAAAAAAATTTAAAATAATGTTATTGTTATATGTGATATTAATAGAATAATGTCTTTGTAAGATAAATAATTTCTTATGTTAATCAAAGTAAAAGATGATTAAATACAAAAATAAGGCAGACAATATGGAGACTCTATTGCGACTAAAGGTTGGTTGTGAAGAATTGAAAAAAAAATATGAAGTCTTACCATGGGGAGGTTTGCACTGGTTGTCATTGACCGCCATTTGCAAAATTACGTCATGTTCTGATGACATAACAGTTATTAATTCTTGTTGGAGAACTAATTGTAATGTGAAAATAATAATAATAATAATAATAATATTTGTGAAACTAAGTAATATTTATTTCAAAATAATAATAATAATAATAATAATAATAATAATAATAATAATAATATTTGTGAAACTAAGTAATATTTATTTCATTCATTGAATTTGATATATCAAGGAGAAATGAGACATTATGTAAAGAAGTCCTTGCATAAATACGATAGATGGCCATCGTGAACTGTTCTGTCCTTTAGTGTCCATGTGTGTTGGTGAACTGCATCCCTGAGTGTTGGTGATTCATCCTGTCATTGTTCCTGTGTAGTGATTATCATTGGATTACTTGTGGCTGGACACGACAAAGAGTGTAGCAAAGGACTTAGTGATTTTTTTTTTTTGGTTCTTTTCTCTTGGTTTTGTTGTATTAAATTTTTATTGTGAAGTTTGCTAATATTAATAAAAAGTGTTTTAATATTGTTCAAATGGAATTTCCAGCATCAATGCTATCGCAATTTACTGAGTGGGAGTTCAATGTTAACATTAGAATATCTGTTGACTGACGAATGCCAACGGGCCTGAAGTAGGGGTCATGAATCCGCAAAGACGTGGTCCTTGAAGGTTCCCACTAGCATGGATCTGCAGCAGAAAATACGCACATGATGAAAGTAGTACAGTTTTGATGTCATACTGCTACTGTCCAGTGTCTAGATCAGCCATTCTCAACCTGTGGCCCACAGGCAGCATGTGGCATACCGGAATGCACAGTCATGAATTTAATGAAAGCACAGAATTCTTCTCCCACATGCAAAAAAAAAATAAAAAATAAAAATTCTGATATTAAAAAAAATTTTTTAAATCTGGAAAAATTAGAATTTTCCTAATTTGCCAACTTCTTCCTGATGCACTCATAAAATTTTTTTCACGTGACACCAACCGGTTGCAGACTGCTGATATAACATGTTGTGGCCCACTTAATGTAGCAAACAAATGTATGTGGCCCAGGGAAAAAAAGGTTGAGAACTGCTGGTCTAGATGCATTCAACTTTTCTGCGATGGTAATATCCATCAATGAAATCCATGCATTTTGTGATGTTGAATTGTTGGCAACCTTGACCAAGCCAAGTTGGTGAGATTCTCTATTGATAAATATCATCTCTTTAATCAAAATTGCATAGAAATCTTTTTCATATTTATTTTTATAAATATTTTTGATCTAACATTTTCTCTTTCTCGATTTTGTTTCAGTTTCTCACTACTGCAGCTGTTAACATTATTTCATAAACAGCAAGTGCTTTTCGTTGCTTAGCATCCATTTTATTTTACACGAAATGAATCTTGGGAATGGCACTAAGAATCTTGGGGAAAGTGTAGCTTATCGTGACTGTGAGAACCCGCAAGTGGAACTGCACCCGCGTTTATCTGTGGTGGTTTTGACCGTTCTGCTTTCCACAGCAGATAGTGGGTACCAATCTCAACGCTTTGCTCTTTGTTCTTGCAATGCTCTGACATTCTCTAGCAATCAAACTTTTATTTAACATTTAAAATATATACTGTATTAACTTATTTTAAAAAAATATTTTGAAGATTGAATTCGATGGTATTAATTCTTTTTTTTTATTTTCACTTGCCAAATCGATTAACTTCATCAGTCACACAAAAATTGTAATAAAAATAACGATTACTCCAAGGATATACGCCTTTTATATGTCGTTAGATAAAAGCTACACCCGTAATAATACATTTTGCAATGTTTATTTGAATTTATATTTTAAAGAGAATTTTAAAAAACAATGTATATTATTTTATCATTTCTCTACGTTTTGTTTTGTGGAGTTAATCGACTTGGCAAGTGTGCAGCTCAATTATTGCATACTTTTAAAGAGATTTTTCTGAAATGTTTTAATATTTTTCTGAAATTATTCTGAAACTGCATAAATAAAATTATATTTTAAAAATTTTTATTCTTCTAAAATATATATAGAATTAATCAAACACTATTTCAAGATATGTTACTAAATAAACTGCAGATTATTTTATGCTTTGGTAATTTTATATAATCACTTTTACATCTGCAATTTTGATTCCAGGTTAATACAAAATTACTGTATTTCATCAATTTTAAGATACACAGATTTTCACATTTTATCATCTCCAAAATCAAGGTGCATCTTAGAATCAATGGCATTTTACAATCAAAGTATAGTAATAAAAATGCTTAAAGTGTAGCATTGCAATCAAAGTCATGAACTGTCAAAATTTGTTACAATTATCTGTAAAATAATAATAATAATAATAATAATAATAATAATAATAATAATAATAATGGCAACTGTGTCTGAGCCATGTGGAATCACATTTGTGCATGTTCAAACTTTAAATCATCAGATTAGTGATTCTGGCATAATTATAAAATCATTTATAATTTCTATTTCTAGCACTTAGATAGGATACAAAAAGCTTTATTAAAGCTTTGTATTTTATACAAAGAGCTTTATTACAGTTCTTTATTAAAGTTTAATTATGATATTAAGAATTTTTAAATATACTCTCATCAACTGTAATATATGTACAGCTGATGAGGGTCAAAGAGATCAAAAACATTTCTGTGATTATATAATAATTATAATAAAGCTTTTTGTATCCTACCTAAGTGCTAGAAATAAAAATTGTATCATTGAAAAGTAGTGAAATTTCAGACATTAATTATAAATTCATTTATTTTCATTGATACAGATAGATACACAAGTTTTATTGAAATTTGGGTTCCTAATTAATACTTAAAATGATTTCAAGATTACATTATGAATTTGCATTAAAACAAAAAAAATCATTGTTTATGCATATAAACAAAAACAGAGCAGAAGGTTGTAAATTTGATATTAGCAAGGCAAACATTGATTATAAGAAAAATAACCACATTTCTATTTTTGCTTGCAGAGCAACATCCAAGTGCTTTGCTGGACCTAAGGAAAGACATCCCCCAAGTAAATGAAAGTGTCTTTAAGTTTTTATATTGAATCATACAAAAAATTATCTAGTACATGCCAAGCAATGCAATTAAAGGCTAAAGAAATTGACAAATTCCTTAGAATCAATAAAAGACATTTTAAAGAGGATGGTGTGATTGAATCATGCATCAAGAAGGCTATTGTTAAGGCATCAGAACATCAATCAGCCAAAAACTTCCTGCTGACATTCAAGAGAAGCTTCTCAAGTTCCAATAATATGCAATTTAATTGAATAAAAACAAAACTATTACTTTAGTCAAATAGGAAATGCAGCTGAAATCCCAATGTTTGATATATGCCAAAATTATACTGTCAATGCTAAAGGTGATAAAGAGATCAAGATTAATAGCACAGATTAAGAAAAGTAATGCATCACTGTCATGCTATGCATAACTGCCAATAGCAAAAAATTATCACTATATTTGATTTTAAATTGCAAACCATACCTAAGAATGAGATTTTTCCAAAGATATTAGTGTGTTACACAAAAAAACAGATGGATAACAGCTGAGCTAATGGAAGACTTGCAAAAAGTAATCTGGAAGAGACATCCAGGAGGTCTACCTAACCTATCTAATGTATTGGTTCTTGATGCTTTTCATGGACATTTATCTGAAGATTTGATGAATAAGTTCATCAAAAATAAATGTGACTTGGTTATCATTTCAGGTGGCATGACAAGTAAATTGCAACCTCTTGATGTTTCAGTCAACAAACCATTTAAGGACTATTTAAGAAAGAAATATGAATCCTGGTTGTTTTCTGTTAATACATCTGGTAAGATAAAAAGACTGCATCAAAACTTGCAGAATAGGTGCCAACAATAGTGGAATGCTCTTTTAAAAAATGTTGCATCAGCAATGTTTTTGATGGTAGCGAGAATGATATTTTGTGGGAAACTATTGACATTGATTATCATTGATTCAGAAGAATCAGACTTTAAACAGCTTATAGATTCTGATATTTCAGTAGGAAATGAAACAAAATAGGAAACAGTAAGCTTCCTATCATTTTTAATTGTATTTCATTGCAATAACAATTTTTGTGTTCATTAAGTTTAGCTTTTAGTTTTATAAATATTTATATTCTTGTGAATTTTATTTATTTGAAATAAATTATTTGTTAAATTTTTCTTTTTGTGGTGCTGGAAATAATATTGTATCTTACAATTGATGGCATCTTAGAATTGATGAAATATGGTAAAAATTAAATTTTTGAACGATTACCAAATTTTTGCATATTTTATCATATATTTTTAATTCTTTCAAAATATGATTTAGCCTTCACTTGGGCTTGAAAAATGTATTCAACTCATAGTACAATTTGAGTACTATGAGTTTTTCATAGTATTATCATCACCACTTAGTAATCTAGTGAACATTTAAAATAATTTTTAACCAAAACTTCAGTTAATCATCAATTTATCATAAAATAATTTTGAATAATACATTTAGGTCACTATTGGGATATAATTCAGCTTCAAATTAAAAATTAACTGTATTTTGAATTATTCATTGTAATAACAATTAAAAAATTATAGATTTTGTGTGGGGAACTATAGTTTATTTCAAATTAATGAGAACTTTTTGAATTAATCACACAAGAAGATTGGAATGAGTACTGGATTCAAATCAACCAAGAGAACAAGTTGGATTTTGGAAAGGTTAGTCGACAATGGATCATATATATACAGTCAACCAAATGATAGAAAAATATAAAGAATATCATATCCATTCTGTACAATAATATTCCAATTTATGTAAACCCGACTTACGTAAATTAAGAGAAATGTAACTTTTCATCCTGTCCCCTCACCCATTTGTTAGTTTCATTTTTACACACACACACACACACATATATATATATATGTACATATTTCATTTGCTGATTAAAAGTCTTTAATTACAAATACATATTATAAACTTTTATAATTTGTTGTTTTCTTGGTAATAAAGAGCAGTTAATCTAACCAACTTATGTAATTTTCAACTTGCATTATGCTTCCTGGTCCCACATATTATGTAACTCCGTGGTATTATTGTATGATATAAGAAAGCACTTGATTCAGGCAATGCTAATAGCATTAAGTAATCAGGGAATAGACTACCAGTACATAGAACTACTGCATATCATTTTTGAAGAAGTAACAGCCATAATATGATTACACAAAGATAGTGTGAGGCCGCAGAGACCTCCAATTTTGTAATGGATTAATTCTTCTTGTCATGAAAATTGTGTTAATATAATTACAATTATATATTAATATTTTGATTCTTTTCTGTAATTAGTAAAGCATTTAATTAAATCAAAATTTTTTTATATTTAAAATATTTTTTTCTGCGCATGTGCAGTTTTTATTTTAAACTTTTTTTCTGAAAGACATATTTAATAACAAATGCAACTAGTTTTATAAAATTATATAAGCTTGATGTTACATTGTCTTACAAAACAATGTAAATGTCTTACCTTTGTTTAAATTAAACTATTATTAGATCTGTTTCGAGACGGGAAAATTATTACTGGATTGTTCCATCTATTGAAACTATCGAACTAGTCAAATCAATACATCAAAATGTGCATCAGTATAATATGGAAATTTGTGTTTGCTATTTATCTAGTAATTACGTGTCTATATCTAAAAGTCAAGAACATTCACGATGTATGGTTTGCTTTGACCGTGGCCTTCATCTTGTTGCTGATGACAATACTTGTGAAAAATATTATTAAAATATTTATTCTTACATCGATTTTCTTCATAATGTTAGTGTTTCTTCTGTATATTAAGAACTGTTATAACTATGGAAACGAAGATATTTCCTATAGCCAGCATTCTTTCATCCGGAATTATATTTTCGACTGATTGCTGTCATTGAAATTTATTAAAATTCGAAATTCCATCTTATCCTTTGAACTAGAAAAAAATAACTCCAATTCAACATTTTCTCTTCGATTATCCAGTTTAACATTTAACTTTCTTTTAATTAATTGTATGATGTAATTATGATAAATAGATGTTAAAAATTTTTTAAATGCTTTTATTTTATGAATTTATAAATATTATAAACTAATTAATTTCTGTATAAAATATAAATTTTGTTTTATAACTTAGCCTTCATATTTAAAAATGTTTTTCTATTCGAAAAGATTCACATATTATAACGAAATGTAATACAGTACATTAAATTAAAAATAATAACTAACAAGTAAGTATGAAGGTAGTTTCTGTTGTTTTTTTATTATTTTTGCCTTTTAATAAGCAGAAAAAACAGCGATTTTGAACACTCACTCACGCTTGCTGATCATTGTTAATGGCAATAAGTGATAAAAATTATTTAATTCTATTAAAAAAGTTTTAAACTGTAGTATATTTTTATGATAAAGAATAAGACATTTTAAATAAAAATAAATTTTAAAAATTAATGAAATAATCATGTATTGTCGTGAAATTGATATGCATGTATTCTTTACGTAACAATATTTTATTTGCGATGATATTTTAGCAATAAAATAAAAATTATAGCAAATGAATCCAATGTAAACATACATAACTTTAAAAGCGCCTTACAAAATACATAATTTTTTTGTATGCAATAAACTTTTGTAAATTTAAATTTCGCCATCTCTTCTCAAAATTGTTCTCGGTTGGTTTTTTTTATAAAATCATATTCACTAAATAGCTAATCAAGAACAATCTTGAAAAAGGGCAGATTAGAATAATTGAAAAACACGAATCAAGAATAGAAATTTGATTATTAAGCATCAGATTTTAGTGTTTTTGAGTAATGATTTTACTATGTTCATTAAAAAAAATCAATAAAATTATTATTTTACTTTGATATTTGTAAACTATCGATAAACGGAAAATTGATTTTATGAATCATTTCATTTCGAAATATTATATATTTTTATATAGTATATAGTTTATTTTATTCACAATAAAATGAATATTAGGTTGGGGATATGATTATTTAGTGAGTCTAAATTGGTCAGTTCCGCGCATGACGTCACCTGAGTTGCAAATCTGAAATGGACATTGTATTTGCTTATGAATAAGTCGTATCCGTTAGACGATTTTTTCGTGTTTTAACTGTTTTATTGTATGATTATTATTAAAATGATGAATTGTGCAGTGAGCGGTTGTAATAACCATTATAGAAATACAGAAAAAAAAA
>AYEL01070396.1:0-16828 GCA_000484575.1 Olivierus martensii
CTTTTTTTCTTTTGGTCCTATAACTAAAATTAAAAAACGATATCAGGACAGAGTATATTGACAACAAAATATAATTTTTTCGTGCCAAAAACTTAAAAAATAAAAAAGTTTTGGCAAAATATCGAATATTAAATGTCATATTTCATATAATTTGGATCGTTAAAGAACGTTAATTTTTTTACTTTTAGAGCGTTAAAGGTTAAGTTGGAAAAATAATTTTATAATAAAATTTTGAAAAAAAAACTTTCAAGACTACGTGAACTACAGTGAATGCACCTATACTATACAATGGCACCATATTGTTCATTGATTGAAAAGGAAAAAACACTGCATGGAATGATATTATATAAATAATATGATATAGGCAGTTCTTGACTTTCACACAATTTGCTATTTCATACATATTTAAAGTTAAATTTTTATTGTTATTTATCCCAAAAATGTACGTACTTCCTTGTAGCCATTCTATCCTTCTCTCTGTCCTTAGTTTCCAGCACCACAGGTTCAGTCTTGAGTTAAGACGTGTATTATAAAAATAAATAACATTTTAAAAATATTTTTCCATGTTTTTTTCCGTTGCTCTATTTTCATACATTTCAACTTTTGTACACATTTCAGGAACCAATTAAATAAGAAAGTCGAGGACCGCCTAAACTTAAAATCAACAAATTGAATATAAAACCACAAATACATCCAGATTCTACTTTGTGTTGGAGAAAGCAACACAGATTGAACAATGCAAATCACAATAATAATTTGTATAAGAAACCATTGAAATATGGAAGATAAGGAACCAGCATTATTATTTTCAACAAATAGAAAAGTTATTAAGAGGCATCTGCAATATGTACAGTTTAATACACCTAAGTAAATTTTTATTGTTAAACCACAAATACATCCAGATGCTGCTACTAAAAGGAGGAAGAATATTCCCATAGTATAAAGAATAAAAGATGTATTGGGTTGTTCGATAATTAATGTCGTTTTTTTTTTCATAGGTGGCTTTATTATTTTTTATCTACTTATTTATTTACCTACGTATTATATATTTTATTTTAGAATTTATTAATAGTTCGTTTAATTGGGACAGCCGCTTAATTGGTCAAAAATGGATTAGTCCCAACATGTCCCAATTAAGCGGAATCGACTGTATATATATTCAAATATATATATACCGGGTGATTTTGAGCGCCCGTACCACCCTTTTTTCTCGGAAACGCGATGAGATAGGAAGTAGGGGAAAAATTTTGATTACCAAAGTATACCTGAAGAATCGAATGGGCATGATAAAAATTTCGTGGGCTATCGGAAGTAAGGGCACAAGGGGTCAACTTTGAAATCTCCAATGGAAACCAATGCCGATTTTGGCATAATTGGATAGAACTGTGAAAAACAAACAGCTTTTGAAAGTTTTTTAATATCACTTACGGATTGTGAGATATCACAAAAAAAAAGATGCCGCCGCATATACCGCCGATGGGGCGATTCAAGCAAAAATAAAAGGAAGAATCTCACACCGAGAGCATTTGTGTACATCCATGACACTCATAAAGGGCTGAAACAAGTCCAGAAACCTTGTTCTGGTGCTCATAAAGGGCTGAAACAAATCCAGAAACCCTTGTTCTTGAGTATGGCTCATGCTGAACTATGATGGCGAAAGACTTATCACCTGCAGTTCGCGAGATATACTTGAGAGTACCAGAATTCGCCTTAAATCTGCATATTACTGCTCTTTGCTGCTGAGTGCTACTACCGAGTACCAGAATTCGCCTTGAATCTTCATATTATTGCTCTTTGCTGCTTTCAATAAGTTTGGCAATGTACAAAGATTCCCTCTGTCTGATTTTTATTTTTCTTATTGCTTGAATAGCCCCATCGGCGGTACAGCATACCCGTGTTTCGAGTGCTACTACAGAGTACCAGAATTCGCCTTGAATCTTCATATTACTGCTCTTTGCTGCTTCAATAATGTTTGGTAATGTACACAGATGCCCTCTGTCTGATTTTTATTCTTCTTACTGCTTGAATAGCCCCATCGGCGGTACATGCGGCAGCATCTTTTTTATTGTGATATCTCACAATCCGTAAGTGATATTAAAAAACTTTCAAAACAAAAGTTGTTTGTTTTTCACAGTTCTATCCAATTATGCCAAAATCGGCATTGGTTTCCATTGGAGATTTCAAAGTTGACCCCTTGTGCCCATGGGCCCACGAAATTTTTATCATGCCCAATCGATTCTTCACGTATACTTTGGTAATCAAAATTTTTCCCCTACTTCCTATCTCATCGCGTTTCGAAAAAAGGGTGGTACGGGTGCTCAAAATCACCCGGTATATTTGAAAAATTTTTCTTGAAAACATGTAACATCCATTATGTAATAAATTTAAATAAAAATCGATTTAAAATCTGTTTAATACAATAGTCATTTTGTTTCTGTAAATTTTCTGGAGTCTTTGGGCAGAGGGCAACAATATTCTGCCTTCTTTTTCTTCTTTATGGAAATTATGTTCTCAGCTTTATCCTCCAATATTTGTCGACTAGTATTAAAAATTGCTATTTTCTTAATAGAGTTCCCTGATGATAATGAAATTAATGATATGTTAATATTTTTGTGAATTTCAAAAGATGAATAAGATTTATAGAGAAAACTTGGATTCAAGAAATGGATCTTCAAGCACTTTATTGCAACCATGATCCAAATCGTTTAAAATTTCCAAAAAATTATTTCAATTGGCAAAGACAAGTGATTTAAGAGACTAATTCTTGATCTTAAACTGAAACTTTTTATTTGACTATTCTATTTATACAAAGATATATTTGCCTTCTTATACTCCAAGATGAAAAGAGGTAAATAGTCTTATGAATTTCAGAATTTTCAGAATTTCTTTGGCTGCATTGTTGGGTATTTCTAATCCTGAAACGAAACGGCAGCACCAAAAAAGAGACGGATATGAGAAGCTTTAATGGATGGCTGGGATTCAATGCACACCTCTTTAAGCAAGTTTTTTGCCTTCAATTATTCTAAAACAACAGAGGTAATTCAATACGGTTCTCTTCCAAAGTTACTATTGGCGACTTATTTTGATGCCGAGCCATATTATATTTATATAATACCTATATAAATATATAGCTAAAAGGAGATGGTAACTTCCTCGGTGTTAGATGGGACGGCATTCCACCATTCACAGGATAGTCCAGTATCGAGCTTTCATCAAGCGTTCCTTCCTCTTTCTTGAATTTGGATCGTGCCACTTCTTTCTCCATTTTTCAAAATCTTTTGACGATGCCGAGGGAAACATCGTCTCAGAAAATTCTCGCTCCCCTTATCTCCAAACTTTTTTCTTTAAATTCTCAAAGCTATAAAAAATATTTACGTTAATAATTATTATTAACAATATGAATAAATAGAAATAGATTCATATATGAATCGATTTTATTCATTTATTTTTTGGTAACTTAAATTTTTATAAAGTACAGTAAAACCTCGATTTTACGGACACCATCCCAAAAAATAAAATAAATTATACAATATTTGCATAAACTGTCTACAGTATAGCTACATCCAGCATTGGACACCATCCCAAAAAATAAAATAAATAATATTAATACAATATTTGCATAAACACCATTCCAAAAAATAAAATAAATAATATTAATACAATATTTGCATAAACTGTCCATAGTATAGCTACATCCAGCGTTTCTTATCTGCACTGGTGCGTGTAAAATAAAGCTAAAAAATAAAATAAATAATAATAATACAATATTTGCATAAACTGTCTAACAGCTATATCCAGCATTTGTAAAATAAAGCATTCATTTATTGCATAATGCGTCATTTTATTTTAACAACTTACCTAAATGTAACATACTTGTACATGTATGTAGGTAATTTAATTTAATTTAAAAATACTCTATGTAAATGACAGGTAATTTAATTAATTTAAAATACTCTATGTAAAATAATACAGTTTTTAGGCAAATTTTGTTTAAAATACTCTATATAAATTAATACACTTTGGCATAAGTCACATTTAATTATACAGCTATGTTGAAAATGCTAATTATAAAAAAATGTTACTTCGATTTTACGGAATTTTTATAAAAAATGTTACTTCGATTTTACGGACTAGTCAGATCGGAAGAGCGGTTCAGCAGGTGATTTTACAGACTAGTTTTGCCCCCTATAATCCGTAAAATAGAGGTTTACGGACTTTCCGATTTTACGGACTAGTCTTGCCCCCTATAGTACGTAAAATCCGACTTTACGGACTAGTCTTGCTCCCCTACAGTCCGTAAAATCGAGGTTTTACTGTATATTTAACTCTTAGATGTTTCTCATATTTAAGTACAGAATACAATTTTAAATGTGAGAAATGAAGATTAAATGCATTGATAAGGAGTTTAACATTATTGTGGCAAAGGAGATCGGGGTGGGCAGCCTGTGGAAGGGCTTGTTTCGCCCGCCACTTAGTACTCTTAAGGTTGGGAACAATGTGCATATAATGTCTTCCACTAGCCACCATACTGATAATACAGGGTTCCCAACAAAAGTGCCTGATTTAATATGACCGATAAAATACTTTAACTAATTATAACTAGCTACTACTTTATATACAATAATTTCCTTTGAGATGAATATCATTTCCTGCAATTTGGGTAGTTATAATTAGTTATGTTAGAATAAGCAGTGCAAATCTTTGAGAAATTGAAAAATACTTTATTTTTAGAAAATGTAAAATATTATTACATACAACAAGTAAATGTTCCAATTTAAGAATGTAGAGTTTGATTTGACCTGACAACACTGGAATTTTATCATTGTCAGTTCATTTTGCAGCTTCGTTGCAGTTTAGTTGACATGGAGTGCTACAAAAAGGAATAGCAAGTTTTGATTGTGAAAACGCATTATAAGAATGGTAAGTGTTATGCATAGACTGTTAAGAAGCTTCATGCAATCTTTGGACATGAAAGTGCACCTAATGAAACAACAGTTCATGGATTTATAAAGAAATCTGAGGATACATGTTTGACAGCAGACATTAAATCACCACACTCTTGATCCAGCCAGTCTGTTGAAAACATGGCTATTGTTCGTGACAAGTGTTATTGCAAGTCCCAAAAAAATCTGTTTGGCATCAATCACAACAGGTGGGCCATTTTGAAAAGCTCCTTACATCACATTCTTAGGGAAGATCTTCACATGCATGCATATAAAATTCAGATAACTCAGGAACTGAAACCAATGATCATTTTCAAAGGAGAAATTTTCCAAATGGGTTTTGGGGATGCAACTGATGGATGAAGATTTTTCAAGAAATATAATCTTTAGTGACGAAGTACATTTTCACCTGAATAGTGTTGTCAACAAACAAAACTATCACATTTGGGCAACAGAAAATCCTCAAGAAATCCAAGCGAAACCATTGCATCCACAGCAAGTTACTGTGTGGTGTGGATTTTGAGTTGGTGGATTAATAGCACCATACTTCTTTCAAGTCAAGGATGAAAATGCCAATCATAGTTAATGGGGAATAGTACTGCAATATGACTACCAGTTTTTTGTGGTCACATTTGCAAGGAATTGATATTGAACACACGTGATTTCAACAAGACGGTACTACCTGCCATTCTTTCAATGAGAAAATTGCTTTGCTCCATGAGAAATTCCTAACCGAGTTCGCAACGGCAACCAGAACTGGCCAGCAAGGTAATGTGACCTTACTCCTTGTGATTACTTTTTTTGGAGTTCCTGAAATCACAGGTTTACACAAACCCTGAATAATGCAAGAATTTAAAGAGGAAATCAAATGTGCCATTAGCTACTTTGATAGATGGATGTGTGAAAAAATGATTATGAATTTCATAGAGAGTGAGTGTGGTGCTGCAGAGCAAGTCGTAGAGGACATATTCCAGACATTATTTTCCATTCTTTAATCGGAACATTTACGGAGTATGTAAGAATATTTTGCATTTTCTAAAAGTATTTTATTGGGCATATTAAATCCAATGCTTTTGTTGGAACACCCTTTTATAAAGTTGAATGAAATAATTTATTGTACTAAATTAAGAAAAATAACATTATGTTTAGATAAAAATATTTTAATTTAATGTAATTATTTATTTGTAAAATTTTAATTATCCATATTTGGTTGCACTAACAATAAGAAGAAAACATCAGGAATATGACTATCATTTCCTGAAGAAGGCAAATAACACAATAAAAGGATTTCATTTGTATTTAGATATTGCAGCACAAATGTATGTATACACAAATGTATATGAAGCTGTAATTGAACTGCACAATGTCAGATGCTGTGTTATTACAAAAAAAATTTCCAGAATGAAGCAAATGCAAAAATTTATGATTTAAACTAAAATATTATCTTAATTATTTTACAGCACAACTTCAAAAAACACACCAAAATGACACAATTTGGAAACTGGATGTAATATAAAGTTTTAATAATATAAACTAACATGTTTGCATTGTAACCTACTAATACAGTAGATGTTTATGTTGAAAAACTAAAGTTATGAAAAATATTTTATGTAAAGTAGAATTTACATAAGTTGGGGAGAGGCTACACTTTAATTAAATTGAACTTAAAATTATAATAACCTTGTTATAGCAAAAAGCATGAACATATTTTAAAATAAAAACAAATACTGTGGGGATTGTGAATGGGTTCAGTACTTTAACTTGTCAGATGGCCAAATTTACGAATTTAAAATAGATGCTCTTATCAACGACCTTTGAGTAAAGGAAAGAGTCCAAAAGTGTTGGAAAAACAGAAAATAACTGACAACCATCATAATTAAATTATCAAATATATATATATATATATATATACAGGTATCCCTCCTATAACACGGTTTCACTCTAATACAATTTTAAAATTGAGGAAACCCTCAAATAACACAGCTTTTACATAACACATTTAGAAAATCATGTTTACTCTCTTACAATGCAAAACATTTTCATTGATTCTTGTAAATCCACACTATGGATACACAATACATACAAAAATTGCAATCATTGGAAAATACTTTGCTAAAATTAGTCATAAATGCAATTTTACTAGTTTGCCACAAAAGGACGATATGCAGTCTATTTTTTATTTTGATTTGAAATTGGATTAATTGAATTAATTTTGTAATTGAGTTAATTGTCGACCATTGAATATTTTGTGTTCCAAACGTTCAATAAAATGCAAGTTTTATTTTTCAATAGAAGAATGTGAAATAGAAAAAAAAACTTTTTTATTCATAAATTTTTTTGGATGTGTGTTAAGGAATGATTGTTTTGTAGCAGGTTAGATTACAGATTTTGTAAAGAGAGCAAAAGATATACAAACTTTAAATGAGAAAAAAGTTCAGAAAGTAAAGTTGATATTGTTAAAAAGAAAAAATGTTCTCATTTTAACTGAAAAGCAGTAAGGAAAATTTAATTATTAAATGAATGTTACATAGGCTGTATACTTTTTCTTTCTTTTTGTTTTATGTATATTGTTTTTTAGGGTCTTGTGTATATACTTTTTCTTTCTTTATGTTTCATATTATTAATATTCTTAACAAAAATTAAGTTTCTTATGTGGAATTAAAGAAAGTTATTTGTTTTTAATTGGTGGAGCACAATTCATTTTTTGTATTGGCTCTAAGTCTCATATATAACATGGTTTCACACAACACAGTGTTTTTTAGGAACTTATCTACTGTGTTATATGAGGGATACCTATATTTAATGAGGAGAGCATAAAATTAACTAAAAACATTTAACAATAAAAACACTAAATGACAAAACAAATACAACAATTAATAAGGAACTCAAAGAACAATTCATTATAACTGCAGATAATCATAAAAATCAAGAACACTATACCATCTATCCTAACTTGCTAATGAAACTTTAAATCCAAATAAAACTAATTCACCTGTACAACTCAATATACCCAGAAAGAGAGCAAATATTTTCTCTGATTCTTCTTTTATAAGTTCATCCTTATTTATATGTCCAATATTGTTTTTAAAATTGGAAGAAAAAAGATAACATGTGTCCACTCATACATATGCAGTATATTACAACTGTGACAAATATGATGATAGACTAGACACAACACACACACTCTTAACTAACACACACTGAAGTTGTTCTTTTCACTTTTTAATTCTTTTAGAAAATCAACCAATCCCAATTATATTCTTGGAGAGTTGAATAAAAACCATTATCTAATTGGGAGAATTTGATTCCTCTCCTTCCTCACGAACAATAATGAATGACTGTCAAGCTATTTTCTTAACTTTCTTTCTCATGAACTTCAGACTTCTTGTTATTGTAAGCTGTAAGTCAATAAGTTTTTTCTTCATTCTCTCTCTCTGCATTGTTTTTGAATTTACATTATATGATGGTGCTGATCTATTTCAATATATCTTAAAATTTTGAAATTTTTTAATAAGATTCACGTTTCCTTCATAAAATTACCTGATTTCATTAATTTTACCACATTATTTATTATTATTATTATTTCTTAAATGGTTTGTTTTCTTATCTTTCATAAAATAATTGGTCATTCATTTACAACTGAAAACAAAACTCAAACTGAACATAGTTATGTAATCTTATAGCACAATTGTTCACATCACAAATTATCATAATATACATTTAAATTTGTAAATTATCATTAATATAAAATATATTTAGCATAATTAGTATTAATATTAAAAAATATGTATTAATCATAATAATAAAATATTGTTAAAAATAATGTATGCACAACGGGTGTGACCTTGCAATATAACTATATTTGACCTAGTTAATCAGATAAATAGAGATTCAATCTAAGATTAAAAGAATTTTTAAATTCTGTGAATTAGAACAGAATTTAATAAATCTTTTAATGCTTAAATTGAATTTTTTCAAGCTGAATAATTTTCATAGAATTTCATTTGAGCCATATAAATAAAAATCAATTAAAAAAATTATGAAATTATCATCTTAAGATATCAACATGGTTATTAATATTCAAATTTATTGACATCAAATAATAATACAAGTATTTTTTCAAAAGATGTTTGAAAAATTTCTAAATTTAATATATTTATTTATATCAAATATAGAATGAGTCCAAATAAAAAATTTAAACTGATTTTCTTTAAAATGATATTTATAATCCTAAACAATGTACTTACATTCATATTCATCATCTAAATTATGGCATCTTGAATTCAAGGGACAATTAGTTGTATTTAATGAACAAGGCTGCCACTCAGAACAATTTTTACCTCTGAAATCTTCTGAACAATTACACCTAAACATCATAAAAGTTTAAATAAACAAAACAGTTCCTGACAAAAGCTCAAAGACAAAATTACAGTTACACAAAAGTCCAAATAAAAAAATCTTGTAGATAACAAACCAATGTGTACAAAACCTCATTGGACAAAAAACATCTCTCTTTTTATTGCTATTACTATTACTATTATTATAATTTTTCTATAACATGCAATCAAGTTTCATTTTTTAAAAAAAACATAAGTTACCTAGGTCAGGGTGGTGAACCATTTTAAGGATTTGCAAAACTGGCTAAATTTTTTGTAAAAATTACCTTTGCATGCCAATATGAATTCTAAATAATATAACAGCTCCAAGTTTTGTGTGCCTAAAAATTTTTGCTGACACCATTTTAGGTACATGTGCCATAGATTTATCATCCCTGACTTAAGATATAGTCTGTATACAAGCAGTGAATGATATGCAATGTGTGTATAGAGCATTAATGATATCTCTCTCTCTCTCCCTTGGATTTTCCAAATATAGTCTGATTCCACATCCTGTAATTTTACATTGCAGAATGTGGAATCGAGTGAAAAACTTCAATAATTTTCTGAATTCAATTCCAACTCCATTTAAAATTTTAATAAATATTAATTATTATAAATAATGCATATAATGTAAGGATGGCAAACTAAAATGGGCTTGCATAAAATAAAAAAAATTAAACATATTTTATAGTGTGTGTCATATGCATTTTAAAGATAAAAATCTATAAAATGCTTATGTGTGATATAAAATAAATTTTGAAAAATGGTTACATAAGATATATAAATTTAAATGCAGAGCTTTATTCTGAGAAGTGAATGTCAATATCATTTAGAATAGTGGTTCTCAACCTATGGTTTTCCTACCACCAGTGGTACATAGAATATTCTCAGGTAGTACATGAAATGATACAAATTTAAAAATTATGTAGTATTTAATAGGTACACAAAGAAGTTATAAGAATAAAAAAGAGAGTCTGTCTGTTAACTATAAAGTTTTTACCCAACAGTATATGTTATCATTTCTAATTCTGAGTAAAAGCTCAAACCATTTTTCCTCTTACACAAGTTATAACATTTTTGCCCAGATTCTAAGAAAAACTTTTTTTAATAATCACATTGAATTTGATGCTATTTTCTCTTAAAATTTTTACATTACTTGATATCACATTCTCTTGCAATGCACATGAAAGTGTCATAGTTCCTATGATAGAAATTTAAACTTCAGTTAAACTGGCATAAAGTTGAATTGTGTTTGTTGCTGTATATATTTTCAAATTTAGAAGTCAAAATTTGTTTCTGTTTCATTTTGTGAACATTCCTTAATTTCTTTAGGAAATTTTTCATTTTTCTACAGGTTGGTTATATTTTGTTGATTCTGCATCAGTAGTGTTATTTTGTTTGTATTTAGTTCAGTTTATTTTCTATCCTTTAAAATGAAAAAGTAGTTACAAAGAACAAGAGCTGACCAATCTACAGAAGATGATAATATATCTTCATGTTCTACTTCAAAGAAAGCTACAAAGTCACCCAAAATTCTGGCAGTTGTTTCTAAGAAAAATAAAATGATTAAATAATATGATGAGGAATATATTAAATGTAGATTTACAGTGATGGAAGAAGAACGTGAACCTCTACCTCAGTGCCTTATTTGCCTTGAAGTTCTTTCAAACCAAAGCATGAAGTCCACTTTTTTAAAATGCCACCTTACTACAAACACTAGAATTTGGAGAATAAACCAAGAGAATTCTTTATAAGAAAAAAATCAGAAATAAAAAATTAAAATGATTGTCATTATTTTCTGAAAATACAGAAAAAGCTGTCAAGGCATCTTTTTTTTGGTTATCCTTAAAACTGCAAAGTGTGGAAAGCACATACCATTGGTGAAGAGAGTGTTATTTACTGTGAAGAACATGATCAAATATATGTGCATGCACAAACATACATTTGACATACAAACAAATTAATCAAAATTTAACCAGATATAAAATTGTTGGTTTCATAACTGCATATTCTAATTTTCTCAGTAAATTTTTAATTTGATTTCAATTATAATTTGTTGTTTAAATAAATGAAGTGAATTAAAACTGAATCCTTTTTATTTGTTCTTATTTTAATTTATAATCCAAAGTGTGGGACAGGGCTGGCTCCAAGCAGCCTGCAAGGCCTGCGGCGCAGGCGGGCGCCGACTTCAAGGGGCGCCAAAATAAATCCACTTTTTAGCCTACAAATAAATTTTTAACAGAAAGGTTTGAGTTGTTGCAACTTCATAACATTACTTTGAATTTTTATATAACATGAATCAACTAGCAACGACAGATAAAGAAACACTCTTAAAAAATTGCAACAATTTAGAAATCCATCTTACGGACGGTAATCATAAAGACATTAATAGACGTCAACTATTTGATGAGCTTTGTGCTTTGAAAAATTTGTTCAAAAATTAACTCAGCATATTGAACAATCCCCTCGACATACATAAATTTCTCCATGTTAGAAAACTTCCTCTTCCGAATTTTTATTTCCCTCAGATTATTATTGATGATTCCTATTAGTGTAGCTCAGTGACGTAACCAGGATTTTTTTTGGGTGGGCCAAGGATGGGCCAAACCGATGTGAAAGAACATTATCCCGTATGCGCTTTATTAAATCGTATTTACGTAACAGAATGCTTGATGATCGGTTAAACAATTTAGCAATCATGTTCGAGAGAAAAATCGCAAAAGCTTTCAATTTAGACAAAGTAATCGATCGTTTTGCATCATTAAGTAAAAATCACCGCATAATTTTGATATCAAATAAATACTCATATTTACCAGTATTTTGAAACTTTATTTATTTTCCAGCTAATCGCATTAATTAAAAGTAACTTACTGCGTAAAATGTGCAAAGGACGCATTTTTTTCGAAACTTGTAAATAAAAATTTTTTTTATCGCTATTAGCATGAAATTATGTGGGCTTAAATTATGCTTGTGGTTTTTTTTCATTTTCATTTTTACGGAATACAAGGCGTCTTGGATTATGAGGTGTTTAATGTATTCAGTTGTGGAGTCTTCTTATGTGGAGTTGAACTCTTGTGGTTTTCAATTTTACGTTTCGGGTTATATATTCAGGGCGGGCCAGCACATGGGCCAGAACTTTCAATGCATGGGCCATAGCCCACCCGGGCCCACTCGTAGTTACGTCCCTGGTGTAGCTAGTAGGAAACTTTCATTTTCGCGATTGAACATAATAAAAACTACTTGAGATCATCTATTTCACAAGACAGATTGACAAACTTATCGCTTATTGCTATTGAAAATAATGTATGTTATCAGTTAAATGTGACTGATTTAATTTCAAAATTTGTTAGCGCCAAGATAAGAAAAATAAAATTGCAATAAATATGTTATGTTAGTTATGTGTACTTTTTTGAGAAATACTCCTTATTCTTGAAAGGGAAGGGGCATTACTTTTGTATTTGCAGGTGAGCAGCGAAGACCCGAGCGCCGGCCCTGGTGTGGGAGATACCCCCCTTTGTACTTGATGTACTATAGATCTTATAGCAGGAGAGAAAAAAGATTTTTGTAAAAGGAAAAAATATAACTTTTTTGTATTTTGCATGGAACATTTTCTAGTCAAAAATATAAACTACCTACAAAGTGGTATGTGACTTGATCACATATCAATTGGGTGGTACACAGAAAAAAGTTGAGAAAACCGATTTATAACAAATATAAATAATATGTTAATATATTTTTAATATTGTCCATATAACATATTGCACATATCAAATGTCCATATAGCATTAAAAAATATAGCAAATATTAAATAATTAATCTAATCTTATATTATTATTTATTTAAATATCTGACAACAAAGCAAGCAAAAAGCATTTATTCAACTGTGTTTAATTTGATTGTCTGCTTTTAATTCAGTTTAACCTTATCTGCTCCTTTCCGCTCCAAATAAAATGTAATTTGATAAACACATTAGTTTACCACTTGCTACTATATAAAAGTTGTAATATAAAAGCACTATTTGCAAGGTGAAAATAGTTTTATTTGCATATAACCGTTTTCGGACGCATTCCGTCCCTCTTCAGTATGCCTATTTATATTAAACACTAGTTACATAACATACTATTTCAAACGTTAGAATAGTGCTTTTATATTTAAACTTTTATATAATTTGATACCTGAAATTCGATATTTTGTTATAACTTTTTTACTTTTTAATTTTTCAGCGTGAAAAAATTGGATTTTGTTATCCATATAGTGTGTCCTGACATCGTTTTTAAATTTGGATTAAGGAACAAAAGAAAAAAAGAAAAAAATACAAAACAATTAGGCCTAATTAGCATATGTAAACAATATATAATTTTTCAAATTATTCACAATCATATTGGCATCAGATAAAAAAATTTTGATATATTTACATTCCTGATGATATTCCACATCTAATGATCACCAAATACTTCATAATTCTAAAAAACTTTTCCAACTAACGAAGACAATTTATACTGTAATTTGATACCGCAGAGAGTAATCCGATACTTTGTTTAATTAAACAATCATATTCTCCCTCTCGCGGATGAAATACAGTATTCTACTACACAAATGTTCATAATAATTGTTTACTAGCCATTTTTCTTCCTATTTTCTTAAAATAATGTGTGAAAAATACTTTTTTTTTTATAAAAGTATTAGTACGTATGAGAATGTCGACTTTGTTCAAAATTTATTTTTTTAATAAATATTGCTATGATTTCTATACGTAGCTATCATCCTGCCATCTGTATGCCAGATTTAGCACTGATTTTTTGTCGCTATCATCCTGCCATCTGTATGCCAGATTTAGTGATATACCATCCTGCCATCTGTATGCCAGATTTAGCACTGATTTTTGATAAATTATTGCTTTTTACAGGTTTTTTACTCAAGATTTGTCTCAGTGCCTTTTAAAAATGGCAGATGGACTTAAGATTTGTCTCAGTGCCTTTTAAAAATGGCGGATGGTGAATTATTTCTTATTAGTCTCAGAGCCTTTTAAAAATGGCGGATGGTGAATTATTTCTCTGTTATTTAGTCATTCTGTCATTAATTTTTCAAAAAATAGTTAAAATATAATAATAACAGCATTGTAATTTTTCAAAAAATAGTTAAAATATAATAATAATAGCATTTTCAAACAGGATAGTGAATTATTTCTCTGTATTTAGTCATTCTAAGTCATTAATTTTATATGTTGAATTATTTCTCTGTATTTAGTCATTCTAAGTCATTAATTTTTCAAAAAATATTAAAAATATATTTAATAATAGCATTTTCAAACAAAGGGGATGGGTTGTCATGGCTCTCCCCCCCTTAGTCAACATAATATAACTAGCCCATAGCCTAAGATCAACAATTGACCTTGGATGGATGCTGTTTGACAATAATTATGCATCCCTGGTCTACTAGTAACTTGTTTCGACTGCAGATAACACAAAAATTACTGTATTGTTTAAATTTTTGTGTTATATTTAAAATATAATTAATATAAACAAATAATCAGCTGATTTAAAAAAACCGTTAGATATTTCCTGCCAGAATCTAGGACGCCGACTTCCGTGTCGATCATCAAGCATGGTATAGGTCGCTTTGTTTCTCTGATAAGTTAAAATTTATAAATTTTTAAATAAAACTAATTTATTGAATTTTGTGTGTGAAAAAGCACTAAAATCATATTATTTACAAGGGGCCAAACTTCCCCAAATTTTAATTTACTGGTTCAAGATATCTGTAAAAAAGAAGTAAGGACAAAATCTGAAGGAAATGTGGAACATGTTTGAGAAGTCGGACAAACTGTTCTTGAATTTTGGGGGGGTCCAAAGATCACAAATGTGTTAATTGATTCAGATTAGGTTCGAATTAAAGGGGTAATTAAAAATTTATTAATATATCAATGGAAAATCAAATTTTTGAGTAATACAACAGAAATATGAAATATATGATAGAATTTCAGATTTTAACCATTTTTTCTCAATTTAACCAAAAATAACAAAATTCTAAATGTTCATTCACTGCTTACTTTAACTTATTTAATTACTATTTAACTTATAAAAAATTTAACTTATTGGCTAGTTATAATTAAATAACAAAATTATTGGGCTTTAAATTTCGTCTTGGCTGCCAGGGTGTTGGAGCACAAACCGAGGTACGCATCTTGGCTGCTTAGGTGTTGGAGCGGAAAAGGTTAAGTTAGATTGATCAAATACATTTCTCGCAGAACATTCAATAATGAAGCTCCCTCAACCACTCTATTTTCCAGATATTGTACCAAACCCACTTTTTCCTTTTCCAAAATTAAAATTACCTCTCAAAGAAAGAAAATTTGACACTGTAGACACTGTAGAAATCACATAGAAGGAAACAATGAAAATTTTTGCTAAAAGGAAGTTATTTTAAAACGTTTTGAAAAAAAAAGAGAGAGAGAGATGGATAGACTGTATAGAAGTAGACAGTTCTTATTTTGAAGAATATTAAAGGTAATTTCATTGTATTTATTATTTTGTCATGATTTTTGACAAGTCTTGGAAATTAACCCTTTGCACTCTGGTGTCAATAACGTACTTGACAGGCCGAAGACCTGCTACAACTCTTGTCAATAACGTTATTGACAGGGTCTGGTGCCCTTATTTTTATTTATATTGAAAAATAAATTTTCAAAATATTATTTTTTGTCATATTTTATATTGATTTTATCAGAGTAACCAAAATTTTGGTAAATTTTGGATTTTTAATTAAATTTTTAATTAATTTTTTAATCGTTTTATAATCGAATTTACTAATATAAGTGCCATCTTTTGACCACCAAAAATTCAAGAATGGATCGTCCGAATTTGTCCGACTTCTCGGCCAAAAATTCAAGAACGGATTGTCCGAATTTGTCCGATTTGCTCTGTATAAAATTCAAGAACGGATTGTCCGAATTTGTCCGACTTGCTTTTATCACTCAATCATGTTCCACATTTCCTTCAGATTTTATCCTTACTTGTTTTTTACAGATATCTTGATCCAGTAAATTAAAATTTGGGAAAGTTTGCCCTTGTAAATATACGATTTTAGGGCTTTTTCACACACAAAATTCGATAAATTAGTTTTTTTTTTTAAATTTATAAATTTTAACTTATCAGAGAAACAAAGCGACCTATACCACGTTGACGATCGACGCGGAAGTCGGCGTGCTAGATTCTGGCAGGAAATATCTAATGGTTTTTCAAATCAGCTGATTGTTTGTTTATATTAGTTATATTTTAAAAATAACACAAAAATTTAAACAATAAAGTAATTTTTGTGTTATCTCTAGTCCAAACAAGTAATTACTTGACCAGGGGTGTATAATTACTGACAATAGTGTCCATTCAAGGTCAACTACATGACTGTAGGCTGTGGGGTAGTTACATTATTTTTACGAAAGGGAGAGCCGGTAACAAACTATCCCTTTTGTTTGAAAATGCTATTATTATTATATTTTAACTATTTTTT
>AYEL01070399.1:0-18259 GCA_000484575.1 Olivierus martensii
TTTTATATTGAAATATAGAGAACTTTGTAATTTAAAAATATTTTATGTTGATAAGGTTGTTTTTTAAAATTATTTACAGCATGGTAACAAACAATGAAACTGAAGAGGGCTAAGATAGCCGAAATGCATATTTCTGTTAAATTACCATGTTTTAATGTGTATTTGTATATATAAAGAAGGATTTTTTGATATTAAAAATAAATTAAAAAATAATTTAAACGGATCTCATGTATAAGTAGTAAAGTTGCTGCAAAGAATAGTGTATATATCAAATGAGATGATACAAGAATCTCAGAAAATAAAAAAATGGTAAAAATTAACACTACCTAAAAGATATAGTTATAATCAAAAATGTCTTAATAAAATAATTGTAAACATATTGATGATATTTTTTTTTAAATATTTATAGATCTATAAAAATTTGCAAGTAGTTTTAATTGAAAATATATTATTGCTTGAAGATGTTTATATTAATCAAATAATATTTATAAATTCAAACCAGGGACTTTGGGTTACCATCCCGACGCCTTACCAGCTAGACTACCAAGGCACCGGCAGATTTCCAATTTCGGGATGTATATAATTTAGAAATTATTGGACTTATGCCGATAGCAGCACTCCCGAATGAGCTAATCATAGCCACGGGCCCTCCATGGCAAATTCGGGCAGACAGACTTGGCTCAAGTCAGATAATCACTTGACTTACAAAAAATATTAAATTCTTATAATTTTAGAATTTTTTAAAGGATCATTAGTAGTACATTTATTTTATTTTATGAAATTTAAATGTACTGTTATTTTATGAATTTAATTATAAATAAATTTAAAATATAATTTCTTAAATCTCTATAGATAAAAATTTAATGTAAAAACTCATTGAAAGTTCTAATTAGAAGAAATTCTTTCATGAACTCTAATGAGAACTATTTCCTATTTTGATTTAATTCGTTTTTTATTTGTTTAAATGAATTCAAAGAAAAAGAAATTTTTACTTTAATGAATATGTAATTTCTTTTTGTTAAAATTTAAACACTATAAAACTTTAAATCAAGTTGTAGAAAACTTTTGAATAAAATTATTTAATCTAATTTTAGTTTAAAGTTTCACTCAATTCTAATACACTATAACTTTTATAGAATATGCCACTGTTGGTCTCATTATAACATAGTATCAAAGCAACCAAAACAGTTTCTGTTTTATGTAGTAATACTGTATGTTTTACATAAGATAAGATGACTAAAATAAAAGTTTTAGGAATAAACTGGATCAAGGAGCCTTCTATAAATTCATTCATTTCACCCACTTTCACTCTTCCAATTTTTTCCATTCTATTCCCTCCTTTCTATCACTAGGCTAAAGCTATAACTAGGACCTTCTTTTTATTCTGCAAGTACAATAGAGAGCACTTATTATTTTGTTGTATTGTTGATATTTTAAATTAAACTTTAGCATATAATTAGATTTTATAATAAGTAGGACCTTGGGTTAACAGACTAATAGATAGAAAGGGATGTCTATTAATGAGAAAAGGCTGTTAAAACAAGTGTTTTAAAGATACAATACAGTATATTAAAATTAAGAAAAATATTTTAATTACATTATCCTACTCAAAAATTGCAATCATCTACCAATAAAAATTTATAGTTTATTTAATGTACTCATTATTTTGCTTACAGAAATTTTTTTTATCATAATTGATAATAATAACCAAAAATAAGTTTCGAATGTTTGCTCAGCCTTAATAAAAAGTTAGTTCAAATATTTTATCTGTTAAATCTGAAATCTGTTAAAATAGGATCTGCTAATCCAAGGTTCTATTGTATTTTTATTTTAAATTTGCAGTAAAGTTTGAATAATTTTCCCTGTCCGTATTTTGGATTAATCTAAGAAAACACCATAAAGAAGCACTATTATAACAATAATATTAAAATAGTATTTAATTTCAGAAACATTTTTGGTTGTTAAATCCAACCATCAATTCTTCAGTTTACATCATTAAATTTCAAAGAATACAGACAAATTATAGAACAGAACATAATTATTCTAAATATCACAAAAATTTTAGAATTATTTCTGTGCTTAAAACAGAAATTATAGCATGAGGAAGTTTAAAATTAAAACAGGGATTTTATTAAGTTAACATGTTATTTAGGCTCTTATTTGGATGTAATAGAGTTTGTTCAAATGTTCTTTATATGCTATAATAGTGGCTCTTAACTGGTGTTCCCCGGAACACTGATATTCCGTGAATGTGTTACAAGTGTTCTGTGAAATTATGAAAGTAAGGCTTACTTGAATGAACTTGGCATACTGCACAGTACGCATTTTATAATGTAGACAAGATTCAACTTGCGTTTTCGAATAAACTATTAAGCAGGCTTACCCACAAAACACTTAAGATTTTGCTACAATTTTCGACATCATATTTGTGAGAGCTAGGCTTTTCAAAATTAATGAATATAAAAACTATAAAAACAAAAAATTTAGGAATATTGATGAAGAAATAAGATAGCTTTATCAGATATTAGGTCTGACATTGCTCAAATCTGCAAAAGACAATTAGCTCAGGCATTGCATTAAACTTATGGTAATTTAAAAATGTTCCATTTTTCTAAAAGAATTTACTTACAATTCTTAAGAATATATATTTTTTTTAATTAATGTTTTTTTATTGTTATTTAATGTGTATAATTTTTAGTAAAATATATGTTCATGCATATTTTTGTTGTTTATTTTTATGATCTTAGTGATAGTGTTCCACAAATTTTCTTTACATTTGTTGGAAAGGGAATAACATTTTTGCAGCGTTTTTTACCTGTCAGTGGTGCTAGTTGTTTTTTTTAGAGTTCATCTGCAACGTCCCAAAGTTAAGGCAGCCAATTTTTTATATATTGTATATTAATATATGTTAACTACCTATTTATGATTAAAATATTAATGTTACTGAGTGCAAAGTGTCCTATTTATTCCTGACTCTGCTGCAACAACAATCAAAAGTGTTCAACGACTTTGAAAAGTGAACTTATAACACAGTGGTTCTTAATGAACCACTGTGTTATAAATTCATGCAGTAGATACATTCTCACTTTGTTGTTCATTAATTATATTTTTATATTGGACTCTTTTTAAAATTTTTATTGATCATATTTTATTTAGCATTTTCATATAGCAATTAACATAAAATAAAGGAGATGTATATAGTAAAGTTAAAATACATTCTTAGGCCGCCGGCGCCACGCCGTCATCCTTGAGGAAGGCATGTGCCAGCAGGGTCAACAGGGTGCCCTGGCTGTGCCCGACGACATTGATGGTGTCGTCCGGGTAACGCTTGCGGATGATCTTGATCAACATGGCCAGGCGCATGGCCGCAAGGACCATGTACTTGCGCCCTGCCGCCGAAAACAGCGGATGGGTCATGGTGCCGCCGAACCAGTCCAGCGAGATGAAACCGAACAGCTTGCCGTTGAAACCCTGGCCCCACATGTCCGGCAGGTTGGTGGTGGCATTGACGAACTGCCCGCCTTCCTTGGTGCCGGACTTGTCCAGCCGGTTGCCGTTGCGGTCCAGCCATTCGCCGTGGGCCGCGGTCTTGTTGATGTATTGCTCTTCCTCGCGGAAGCCCCAGTAGAAAGGTACGACTACGCTGCGTACGGCGGCCCCGCCGGCGCCACTGGCGAACTTGCGCCGGTAGTAGACGGCGTCGGGGTTCTCCGCCTTGCCTTCGTCGTCCGCCGGCAGGCTGTAGCCCGCCGGCGTCAGGTAGCCGGGATTGGCCTGCCCGCCGGGCAAGGTCGGCGGCATGTCCAGGCGTTCGTTGAGCCCCTGGCAGAGCCCTCGCTCGATCCGTTCGTAGCAACCCGCGAGATCGTTGACGCCATGCACCACGACGGTCACGCAAGGCTTGGGCGGAGGCGGCACCAGGTGCACGTCGCCGCCCTTGGGCAAGGTGATGGACTGGGCAGAGACGATCGTCCTCGACCGAACCCTATCGTTCATGGCTTCTCTCCTTGCCGCTCCTCGGCGTTGCGTCGTGCCAGGCAGGTCGCTTCGTCGAGCAGCATCCAGTTGCCAGGTTCGCCGGCCAGGCAGAATTCGACGGCAATGCTGGAAACCGTTTGCCGGTGCCGACGGCTACGCTCGTTGAAATGAATGAATGCGTTGTAGCTCCCATCTGGCTGCAAGCGCTCCGGCCGGCGCAGGCGCACGCTGGAGCCGGGATAGTCGCCGAAGACCTCGATCTCTCCGGCACGCCACCCGGGCGGGAGCTCGATCCGCCACAGCGTTTCCTGGCAATGGCTGCCGACTTTCTTTTTGTTACCCTTATATATTTATCATCCCTACTTAAATCTTTATTAAATATTAATACAATATACACTTCTGTCCTCTGAACTGGTTCATATAGGTCTTTATTATTTCTTAAATATTAAAAAAATAAAATTGAATCTGTAAAATATTTTTTAACATATAATTCAGCATTTAAAAAGTTTAAAAATAGCTGATATACAATAGTTTGTTATGCAAATATATTTTTTTTAAGTTACTATCTGATTTGATTCACAAAATTCAAAATTTCATAGGCATATACATCTAACTTTCAATTTTCATCATACTCAAATTGTGCAATTTCAGTTTTACACAGTTGAAAAAATGCTACAAATTTCTGTTTTACATGGTATTATTTTAGTTTAACTCAGTTTCAGAACAACAATAAAAAAAAATGTATATGTGTTTATTAAAAAGCTTGTATGGTATGGGAAACAACATGCGCACTTCTTAGCTGAAAAATTATCAAATAAAACCCTGGGCCTTAAACTAAAAGTTGATCAAACCTCCAGTGATACTTTCCATTTCTTAGATTTAGTTATAACCAATGAGAATGGAGAATTCATTACAGACGTTTACCGTAAGCCCAGTTATTCGCCTGTATTGATCCCAGCATGGTCAAAAGACCCTTACACCCTCCCATGTCTTTTGACCGTGAATTTGATTACATTTTTACACAAGGGCAAAAATATGGTTATAGCTTTAGAGTGCTAAAAGGACTACTGAGTAATATATTCCACTCTATGCTAATTAGACAACAGTCTAATGTAAATGTTACGTCGGAGCCTGATACCCGATTGTACAGAACACTTACGTATGATAACACCCTGTATAAAATTGTCAATAAGAATCTTAAACAGGCTGACTATAAGGTTGCATGGAAAAGAGGGCTTACTATCTTTGATCACCTTAGAAATGCAAAAGATCTTATCCCTATGCCTAGAAAATCAGGAGTATACTCCATACCGGTTTACTTTAATGATAGGGGTGATATACGGTACTATATAGGTAGTACTACCCGTAACCTTAATAAAAGAATAAATGAACACATATATGATATACGTAAGGGTAATGTTAACACAGCATTGGTGCTTAAGGCGTACGAATGTGATATTACCATCCAATGGACCAATGCTAAGATAATAAAGATTATGAACAATCCATTCAGCCTTACTTTCTACAAAGCAATTGAAATAGAGAAGAGACTCCGGAGGAATGATATAATAAACGAAACCACACCCATAGAAGTCCCAGAATCGTGGAAATGATGTGCATGTAATAACTTATAGTGAAAATTAATGGTGTTTCGCATAGTTGGTACTGATGAACAATTGTTACAGAATAATAGTACAACATGCTTGGAAAAAATTATATTTTGTAAACCACATATATTATCTATTAATATGTTAATATATAGTATCTATTAATTTGATATAATTAGTATTTTTGTACTTATTAATTATCTATATAATTTCATAAGAATATTAATCTATTAGTTATCCTTATATAAAATTTTTCTTTTTAACACAACTTCTTTACTACGCTGCTCCATAATTTCGACACACTAGTATAATAGTAAAATTTCAGCTCACTTTGGCAGGATGTAAACGCAATCCGTACAAGTTAAAAACCAACGGATTCACTAAAGTGCACTTTCGGCTCACCCGAGCCCTCCTCAGTAGTTCGACCTAAAAGTCGGTTTCGCCTGGCGTCGCGCAGGCATAGGTGTAATTCGAGGCGCCCAGGGCGGCGACGAAGATGTGCGCCCGGCGCACTTCGCCGGTGGCCGGGTCGACCACCGGCAGCGTCGGCCCGGCATAGTCGATGAATAGCTTCTCGCCCGCACGGTGCAGCTGACGCATCGAACGTTTGAGCGTCTGGGCGTAGCGCCGGTAGTGCTCGACGAACTGGGTGTAGCGGTAGGTCGGCTGGCCCGCATGCGCGGCGAGATATTCCTCCCACAGCAGCTGCAAGGTCACGCCCTTGCGTCGCAACTCGCGGTGGATGCTCAGCACATCGGGCAGCACTCGCTCACCGCGCGGCTTGTTCGTCGACGTCGGTGCAAACAAGGCGGCCGCCAGCGCGGCCTCGTCCATGGCCACCAGCGCCGGCCAGTCCAGCCCGGCCACCCGCGCCGCCGCGATGTACTTGCTAACCACGCCCTTGGACAGCTGCAAGGCACGGGCAATCTTCTCGTGGGACAAGCCGGCCTCAAACTTGAGGCGCAGACATTCTTTGATGTTTCGCATGGCTACTCGCGGCGCCGCCATCTTCCTCTCCCGAAATCGGTCGAGGATGGCGGCGCATCAGGTCATGCGCAACGAAGGGGAAGGCTTTCGCTAAGTCGTGACCGGCGATTTCGGTAAGCCGTGACCACCTGTTTCGGAACAGGCGGAGAATCGGTCACGTTGCTACCGAAATGAGCGGTCACGCGTTAGCGAAATGAGCGGTCACGATCAACCGAAACGGCCGGTCACGGTGCTCCGAAATCCGCAGTCACGCGCCCGGAGCCGGCGTGCACCGGGATCTGCGGTGGCAGTTTGGAAACGGCCAGGGCCTGGACGCTTCCCAGGCCGAACAGGCAGGCAATGAGCAAGGTCTTGCATTTCATTGGTCAGTATCCCGTTGGGAAGTTTTTCAGTACGCCAGCGAACCTGCTGTTCGCAGAGGCTTCCCCGAACTCGTTCTTCTCGAGGAAATAATCTCGAACGATGTCTCCCTGCTGTTCGATGTTGTAGTCCTTCAACGTCTTTCCCGGCTCCAACCGGTAGGCGTACTGGTCGCCTAGGAGAAACTGCCTGGCTTGCTGGTAGGCCCCCACCAGAAGGACGTTGACGCCATGCTGGTGCTGCCAGACATGGGTCATTTCGTGGATGAACAGGCCCTGGCGCTGCAGGCTCTCCAGGCTCCAGTCCGCCACGCCGCGCAACTCCTCGCCGAAGTAGATGTGGCCGTTCGGCGCCATCACGTAGTCCTTGCCCTGCCAGGGGACATAGTCCTCGTCGCGCAGGCGGACCGTGGAATAGTCGATGGAATCGCCGAATACGCCTTTCGCCAGGCTGATTTCCCCTTCGCTGAGAGCACGTCCGGCCTCGGCGTCGGGACCACTCAGGAGCTTGCCGACTGCAACCGCCGCGCCAACCGCCGCTGCTATCCCGGCAACTGCGGAGGCGGGCGATTTCGTGTGTTTCATATCGACCTTGGCGATGTTCATCGCATCCTTCTGCAGTAGCTGGGTGGCGCCTTCGGCGTCGGTGACGCCCTCGATGACCTCGCCGTTGGCCATGGTGATGGTATAGGGCACGTTGGGCATGGCCGTCTGCCCGTCCAGTTGCTTGAGGACGAACCGCCGCTGCGTCTCGCCCACCTCGAACTGCGGCAGCTCGGCTTCCAGGCTGGCCGCGCCGACATGACTGTGCTTCGCCGCCTTGACCACGAAGTTGCCGGGCATGCCCAGCTCGATGTTGCCGCCCTTGAGGGTCAGGTAGGCGCCGCCGCACATCAGGGTGATGTGCTCCTTCGCGGTGACCAGCACGTGCTGCTGGCTGGCGCTGACCTCCACGCTCTGCTCGGCCTCCAGGCGGATGTCGTTCTTCTGCGCCTGCAGCAGCATCGGCCCCTGGTGGGTGATCTGGCGCAGCTCGCCGCCCTGGGCGAACAGGCCGATGTCGCTGCCGGCGTTGATCACCACCTTCTGCCCGGCGGTCACCTGCTGGTTCTGCCGGGCCACGCTGTCGACGTGCTCGCCGGCGGCCAGGGTCAGGCTCGCCGGCGTTGCCGCGGCGATCCCTGCCGGACCGCTCAAGGCGATCGCCGGCTTGCCTCCGTTGCTCTTGCCGGACTCGTCGTTGGCGCCGTGGCCGAGGTCGCGCACGGCTTCCTGGAGGGTTTGCTGCGGCGCCGCGTCGTGCCCCACGCCCTGGTGCTCCCCGGCGTAGGTGCCCAGCTCGCGGGCCAGCTCCAGCGCCGCCTCCAGCACCTGCACCACGACGCCTCGGTCGAGATGGCCGGCGCCGGCCCTGAGCTGCTCCTCGGTGCTCAGCAGCAGGCCCCTGGCCGCACGCACCGCGCCATGTTCGTCGGTGCGCAGTTCGAAGCCCTCGCCGCGCGGCTTGCCGCCTTCGGGCCGAGGATGGGTCAGGTAGCCCAGGTGCAGCGCGCTGGCACCGTGGTCGCTCATCAGCGCCGCACTGATCTGCGCCGTGGTGTCGTCGATGCGCAGCTCGTTGGCCCGGCTGCCCTTGTACTCCTTGCTCTTGATGGTGCTGAGGATCTTGTGGTCGGGCAGCGCGTAGGGCGGTCGGTTGGTCGCCCGGTAGGTGCGCCCGGTGACGATCGGCTGGTCGCAGTCGCCGTCCAGGTAATCGACGATCACCTCCTGGCCAATCCGCGGGATCGCCATGTGTCCCCAGTCGGCACCCGCCCAGTTCTGCGCGACCCGTATCCAGCAGGTACTGAATTCATCGTGACGTCCCTCGCGATCCCAGGGGAACTGGACTTTCACCCGTCCCCACTCGTCGCAATGGATCTCTTCCCCTGCCGGGCCGACTACCGTCGCGATCTGCGGACCATCGATACGCGGCCGAGGCAGCGGTGCGGGACGCCATTCGACGTCCTCGGGTACCAGTTCGGCGCGCAGGTCGTAGCTCACCCCCAGAGGGGCGTCGGCGGACTCTTCCTCCTGGCCGGCATACTGGGTGCCGCGATGGACCACCCGCACCGGCCGCCACCAGGCGTTGAAGTCGGCACGCGGATGACCTTCCAGGGCAAAGGCGTGGCCCGGGATCAGCCGCGGGTCGTCGCCGCTGACCGATGCCACCCGTGCATCGCGCCGATGTCCTCTGAGGCGGCTTTCGCTGAAAGGCCGGCCCGCGCCGCTCTGCTTGTAGCGACCGGGGTAGTCGTAGCGCTCGTAGGACGAGTCCTGATGCTCGAGCGCCTCGCCAGCGAGATGATGCTCCTGGTCGTAGGTCGGGCATAATGGTGTGGGAGAAGGCAGACGTCTGCTTTTGCCCGCTAGGGGAGGAGTGGTTTATTGTTTATAAGGAGGCAATTTAAATCTCTAACGGTCAGTGGAGACTTTTAGGTCGAACTACTGAGGAGGGCTCGGGTGAGCCGAAAGTGCACTTTAGTGAATCCGTTGGTTTTTAACTTGTACGGATTGCGTTTACATCCTGCCAAAGTGAGCTGAAATTTTACTATTATACTAGTGTATTTTTCTTTTTCTTTATAAACAATGTTATCTACTGTAAAAGCACAAATTTGTTATTTTCTATATTTTTGAATTTTGTAATCTTCAAACTTTTTGTAACGTGTTCTATCACAGTTTAAATTTGTCTGTGTTCTTATATTGTACCATTGAAATTCTTTTATAATTCTTAGCAGCACTGATGAGGGACTATTATAGTCCGAAAACGTTATGCTAAAATAAAAATATATACTTGCTAATGGACTGTGTTTTATCTGTGTGTTATTAAGCAAGTAGTTTCTATAATTTTTGAACTTTTATTAAAAAGCTTTTTAACCACCACATGATGGTTGCCTCATAAATAAAAATATCCTCAGTTGTTACTTTATCAGTATTACCAAATAATCTCTACATATATGTATATATAAATATACCTGACTATTTATATAATCTTTAACCTGTAGCCTGCCATTCAAGATTCATTTACTGCAAGTGGCCATTGACATATACTATACATGACAGGAACAAACAAACAGAATTTTACAACTGCAATTTGGCTGGTCTTAATCATTTTTTGAAATTGTATTTAGGGTTTTTAGAAAAGGAGCATATGAGCTTCCTAAATGTTTTCTAGCTAAAATTTCTTATTTTAAAAGATTTTTATGAAAATTTTTTTGATTGAATATATTTCAGAAAATTTTTTTCCATTTCTTTCTCTATATTTTAAATTACTAAGTTTGTGTTGTTCCAACTATATGTTGAAGTAAAGTTAATTACTGAAATTTTTACAAAAATTAATTTTTTATAGTATGAACTATAAAATATTAAAATTTAAAAAAATATTATAAATAATACCAAAATATTAATTGCTTAATTCTATAAAAATAGACGATATTTTTTTTATCAGTTGTTGATTTTTTTATTTCATTTTCATTGTATTTTTGTCAAAAAACAAGAAAATACTAATGTAAACAAAGATTCACTATTAAAAGCAATAAATTAATTTTATTATTTTATTGCTGCCAATCTTTTCATGTGCTTTTTCTGCCAAGCCTATTACTTTTTGGAAAGTGAGATATTGGAAGTGGAGTGAGAGTCAATCATCAAGAGTCCAACTACAGCAAAGTAAAGAACATTATAATCATTATTTTCTCATACATATAATACAGTCATTATTATATGTACGAAAGAGATGATTTTCATATGTTTGTTTTTTATATAAATTCGAAACTTTATTAAATATAAAAATAAACATTACTGAAATGAAGAAAAAGCATATCAATAAATATAAATTAATAATAATAATAATGATTATATTTCAATAAATTTATGTAAATTTTGAACTAATTACATCACATATCTTAATATAATATATCTTAATATTCATTAATCAAAATTTGAATATTAATTGGTTTGTATCGATATTTTTGAAAGTATGATTTGATTTTCTTCATTCATGACTTGTTTCATTCAGAGGATTAACCTCTATCGAAAAATAGCAAGTATTTTATTTGATAGCTAAATCTTCATATAAAAAATTGTTCAAAGCAAACTTTAAACAGGGGATTAACCAAACGAACACAGCCAAATTCCCCCTGGCGGACAAACCCCCTGGTGGATGGGGTCTATTTTGGATTTTCTGGGCGATTGTTTAAGAATTAATCCAACAGATGGTGGCACCGTAGCATTAATTCTTAAATAATCGTTTAGACGATTTGGAATGGACTTTGTCCGCCAGGGGGAGTTTGGCTGTGTTCATTTGGTTAGTTTAAAAAATTGTTTTTTGGCAATCTCATACATGGAATAAAAACTTCTGAAAAAATAAAATTTGAAAAAAATACTTACACTGTTGAAGAGAGAACAAAAAGAATAATAAATCAAAAACTTTTAATGAAAATTAAGTGAGATATGATGATTTTAATTTTATGTATATTAATTAAACTTAATTGATTAATTAGCCAGGTTGTTAATACCATCATTTTTATTTAACTAAGTCTGCTTATAATCAAATTATTTCAAAATTCAACAAACTACAGCACTTATTAACAGTTTTAAGTTATCGCTAATAAGCGCTGTAGTTTGTTGAACCATCATTTTTTTATTTCCAGCACTAAACAAGTTAATAATTTTTAAATAATTATTAATTCTCATAATTGAATGTTAACATGTATCTAAATATATATAATGTATAAACAATTTATTAATAAAAAATAATCATATTAATATTTAAAATAATTTCCCATTAATTAAGCATGATGTTTGGTAATATTTAGTTTATTTGTTTTTAATTTCTTTACTGACTCCAAAAATTTCTTTGGAAAATTAATTAAAATAATTCTGAAGTCAAAAAAAGAAAATTAGCAGCAATAGAGGCATTTTTCAATTGAGAAGAAAAATACTCTTTTTATATTACAAATCAAAGAAAACATGGAATAAACTGTTGTTTTCATAAATTTTGAAGGTTTCACACCTTCATCCTTTATTTTACTATGCCCCATTTATTATTCTTAAAATTTTGTTATGTATATATACATAAATTGTAAAATTAATTTTTTAAAAATACATAGATTTTTTAACTGTGTTATGGAACCAATTCCCCTTATTTTCTATACATATATTAGTCTCAATTTATATGATTTTTATTTACATGATATTTTTGCAGAACCAATTACTGTATAAATTGAGGGTTAAGTATATCTGAGTCAAACATATGTACAGAATTTCTAGTACATTATATAATATATGCAAAGGAATATCTAATTTTGTAGATAAATTATATAGTACATTAAATATTTTGCAACAAAATGTTTATCCTGCCATATTATATTTATATATAAACAAATGTTAAACAATTATCATAAACAATATTCGAGGTCCGTAAAATCGAGGTTTTACTGTATATATATAATATTTAAAAATTTTACATACCAGAACAATCAGGAATAGGAATATTTTCTTCAGGTTTCCAAACACCATTATATTCACAAAAATAGCTTTTGGGAGGATGAATAGCAAAGGCATATCCTTCTTTACATGATAAAGAACAATAAACTGCTTTATCTGTTTCTGTACAGTTTGTATGACCATTGATGGGATTTGATGGAAAATTACAAGCATGTTCTAAATTTAAATAATTAATAATTAATATCAAATATTAAAATTTACTTTGTTATCTTCATAAAATAATAAATCATTATTAAGGTATTTTATAATAATAAAACTAGTAAAAGAAAAAATCAATAATATAATAAATTATAATACTGTATTTTCCAGTCTCATATAATCGTTATTTTTGTTATTTAATTTATTGAACAAATGTTTTGCATATCAATAAAAATACCAAAAATAAATAAAAATCATTGCCTTAGTTATTCTCACATATGACTGAACTGAGTTAATTTTAAAACTGTCTTGTTTCTGAACAAATAAATAATTTAATCAGTGTCAACATATTTACAATGTTATCTGGAAAAATTTATAGAAAGAAAATCTAGAGATATTGAACATGTTAAGTATATTAAGAATGAAAATAATAGAGTATTGATAAAGAAAAATAAGAGAACTATTGAATGAGAAACATTTAATAGAAATAAGAGAGGAGGCATCAATTAAAATTGGTTTAGCATATTTATTTACTTTAAAAGAGATTGAGATAGCATTAATTAAAATGAAAAATGGAAAGATACTGATGGTAGATGAGTAGAGGTTTGCAAAATCTTAGAACAAAAGGGAAGCAAGTGGCTAACAGAGCTATTTAATTTAATTTTTGGAAGAAAAAAAAAAAGAACTTTAAAGCCATCCTGTTACACTCACAAAAATGCACACAAAAAATAAAGGTCTAAACAGGATAAATACTTTATTAACAGAAACTTTTCGACCTTATCAGTAGCGTCAACCTCAGCAGCTGAGGTTGACCTACTAATAAGGTTGAAAACGTTTCTGTTAATAAAGTATTTATCCTGTTTAGAGCTTTGTTTTTTGTGTGCATTTTTGAAAAAAAAAAATTCCAATTAAGTGGAGGCATAGCAATTTAATGCCAATTTGTAAAAATAATGGAGATGTGCAAGATTGTTCAAATTACAAACGAATAAAGTTCATGAGCCAAACCATGAAAATATTGGAAAAAAAAAATTTAAAGCTATCCTATGTTGCCAAAAAAGCACACTTAACAAAGCTCTTAACAGAATAAAATAATTTATTAACAGAAATGTTTTTAACTCTCTCAGTGGGTCAACATCAGTTGTACTTTGCAGCTGAAGTTGATCTACTGAGAGAATCAAAAACATTTCTGTTAATAAATTATTTTGTCCTTTTAAGAGCTTTGTCATGAGTGTGCCTAAATTAAGTTTTTAACAACATTTTTAACAACATAAAATCAAGTTGTTGAAAAGCAATTAAGGAATATAATATCAATTTCTGAAAATCAACTTGATTTTATGTCAGGTAAATCACCAATAGAAACAATCTTTGACATGAGAATTTTGATGGAAAAAGTATAGAGAAAAAGGAAAAATTTACATATAGTCTTAATTGACTTGGAAAAAGCTTATGACAAAGCAATGAGGGAAGTTTTTGGAAGATAATAAGAGGGTAACAAATTTCATTTGAGTAATATACATATAATCCAAGATATGCATGAAGAAGCAGTAACATCAATTAGATTTGTTTATGGTGAAATTAGGAAATTTCCAGTTGGTGTTGGTTTGCATCAAAAATCTGCCTTTAGCCTGTATTTGTTTGCTTTGATCATGGATAAGTTATTTAAAATCAAATATATAGAATAATGTTTCTTGTTATATTATTTTTGTGATGATATTATTTTAATGCATGATTAAAAAGATGGAGTAAATGCAAAGTTAGAAATGTAAAGGGAAGTATTGAAAAATAAAAGTTCAGAGATAAATAGATTAAAGACTGAATACCTAGAATTTAATTTTGATGAGAAGGTGGAGGGTGGTACAAGTGTGTAATGTCCAATTCTATAAATTAACAATAACTTAAGACTCAATGATCCAAAATGATGCTGACTTAGATTCTGATGTGAAAACAGAATTAAATGTTTCTGGATAAATGAAGACATGCAAGTGAAATTTTATATGATAGAAGAGTATCAATGAGACTTAAATGGAATTTTTATAAAGCAGTGGTTAGATTTGCTATGCTCTAAGGGACTGGGCAGCTAAAAAAGTATATGAACAGAGAATGCAGATTGTCAAGATGAAAATGCTAAGAAATGCATAATTGGGCTATGAGGAAGAACAGAATTAGAAATGACACCAATAGAAGATTAGGGAAAACAGATTCAGATGGTTTGATCATGTGGGAAGAGGGTCAATTATAGAGTTAAGGAGGCCCAGGATATACAGATATCAGGTAGATAAAGAGGATAACCTAGAAAGACTTGTCAGTCAGTCATTAAAAAGGGATATGAATATGTATAGACTGACTCATAAGAAGATTCAAAGCAGTTGATACAAAGAACCAGAAAAGTTAACCCCAAATGAATTCTAGAAAAACTACTATGATGATGGTGATGTTTAAAATATATTATAAATATGTTTTTCTTAAATAATATTATTTACCAAAACCTGCCTTCATCAAATGATATTTACTAGAAATCAACAAACATGGCCTCACTTCTTGGTTTTTGGCAACAATACTCTTTTTTTGCTAGTTTCGGCCTAGTCCAATAGTAAGTCTCCATAGTAATCATTATATAAACTTCCCAAAATGGAATTCTGCCGTATGTCCCCGTGGTCTAATCGTTTAAGGCATTGGGGCGCTATCCCAAGGATCCCGGTTCGAGTCCGGTACGGTGACAAAATTTTATTTTGGGAAAATTAATTTATAAATTATAGTATAATCATTAATTACTAGATGGCGCCACCTTAGTTCTAAATTCAAAATTTAATTAATTATTAACTCAACAGATGGTGGCACCTTAGCTATAATTCAAAAATAATAATCGTTTGAAAATTTAATGTAAACTTTATCCGCCAGGGAAATTTGGCTGTATTAGTTTGGTTATTTCATAATAGTTTCTACTTTTACTTCAAATAAAGTTCAAAATACTTTCCGCTTCTTATAAGATAATTAAAATATAATAGTACAAGTTCAAGCGAAAGACTGATATATTTATTGCCTAAAGATCTTTCAGCTTAAAAAAGCCTATCTTCAGTAGGAACAGGTAAAAGAATTACAAATGGAACAAGTATTAATTTGAATACAAGAACGTTTACAATAGAATAAAATATAGCAGTTAAAGAACAAATATATAAAAAATTTCTAAAATGTACACATTGTATTCAAATTAATACTTGTTCCATTTGTAATTCTTTTACTTGTTCCTACTGAAGATGACTTTTTTAAGCTGAAAGATCTTTAGGAAATAAATATATCAGTCTTTTGCTTGAACTTGTGCTGTTATATTTTAATTTAACAATAGTTTCCAACATTATGTATCAGTTACTCAATTGTATATAGATAAAATACAGTCAGCATATTATCAGGTAATCAAATTATTTGAGTCACTTCTCAATAGTTCCAATAACATGTTACTTGAAGTTTAAATCATTCAAACTTATTGAATATACCAGAGTTCAATTACTGGATTGATAAAAGTGATCTGCTTCATCTTACTAAATATATAAATGGCAATCTTCCTTCAAATAATATTCTTTTTAATGTTTCACAGTTTTATGCCAGAACTATAAACTTTATTAAAATAAATAAATTCAGAACAACTAAATTGTGGTATCCTACCTTAAAATATTAATTTATTTGTTACCCCACTCTTTTGTTCATGTCTTTATTAATTACTGTTTATATATTTTTTTTTGTTAAAATATATAATATAAAATATAATATAACAAAATTTTGTCACAAGAGGGCGCTTCCCTAAAATCAGACAGCCCCTCACTTTCTTTACTACTTGTGATCACTTTGTAGCGGGACTCAGGACTGTGTGCACGTCTGTGTTAGTGAGAAGATTAATCGCCGGTCGATGTTGAGTCAGATAAACCTCTTCGAGAGAAAATCCAACTACATCGTCTCAAGTACAACTTCTCCCGTAAAGAACTCTCGCCGTCACATCAGACTAACAAAGATTAAACGAATGAACTTTTTATTTTTATTATTAACTTGTAAAATTTGTGATAACGTCCTTGCTCATTGTCCTTTGTAAATATATTTTTAGTTAAGTTTAGTTAATAAGTTAAATTTTGTATATTCATTGTAAATATAATAAATTTAAGTTTTTATTATCATATTTGTGTCCTGAAATCATTAGTGGAATCTATTCTCCTGCACATTCATTCAAACCTGAGTATATCCTTACTCAGCATAATCTTACATTGGCGTCCATGACAGGATTCCACTAGTTGATTTTAGGAAATTAGTCTTTATATGTAAATTATATTTGCCATTTGATTATGACGACTGAAAGTTCTAATACCCTTCAATATACTTATGGCCAAATCTCTTTCCCGTAACCCTGAATGTACGACCAGCATCAATGAACTTAGGCAAGTCACTACTAACCTTGATGATGAACTAAAAAATCAATTATGTGATTCTTCATCGAAACATTAAATGATTAGGAAAATTCGAAAATTGGATTATTTTGAGCACTTCGTTCGAATTATCGAAATCGTGTATTTATAAAAAATTATAATAAAAAATGATTTAATACCCCATATTTGGATTCTACACTTTTTTTTATTAACTATTAGAATCTGTTCATCACACTTATTAAAATAAATGGGCCAGATCTGGCCACCAAAATAAAGTCAATTTACCATAGCTTTGAATGTACATTCGTGAAAGTAGCCCACCACTGAGCCCACCAGTAATGTTTCACTTTTAAACAATGAGCAGTGTACATTCGTGAAAGTAGCCCACCACTGAGCCCACCAGTAATGTTACACTTTTAAACAATGAGCGGGCCATCTATGTATATAGAAATCTGTGGAACAGCTAAACGATAAGTGAAAATAAGTAGTCTTTGTCTTTGTTGTCTTTAGTCTTTTGATCGTTATCGTTAGTCTTTAGTCGTTGTCGCTGGCAGTGTGAAAGGAGCCTTATACCCCGGACACATTAGCAGAGATAACGGACGTTATTGTCTTAACGGTAGTTAGTGTGAAAAACGCGCAGAGATGCTCCATCTCCAATTTGTTCGCAGATTAAATAACCCTATCAAAAGGATTGTCATAAGGGTGAAAATACCTAATCTTGAAGAAGCCGTTAAGATCACTGAGAACGAGTTCTGCCTTGAGATGGAATGTGGAATCAGTGACCTTGAGATTCATAAAATTTCCGAACAAGTTAATGATCCAGAAAACGTTAGTGGCATTATTGATTTAAAACGGCCTAGGAATATTAAGGAAGTGAGGAGTTTCCTTGGAGTGATAAATTTCTACAGACCTTTCTTATCCAACTTTTCTGAAGTAGCATTCCCCATCACCTATCTTACCAAGAGTAACAGAAGGTTTTTGTGGGATTCCAAATGTGAAAGGAGTTTCTACACTTTAAAAAGTATGATTACTTCTACCCCTGTTCTGAGGTACCCGAATTTTGAGGAGCCCTTCTTTCTACACACTGATGCTTCTGATAAGTCAATTGGTGCTGTTCTCCAACAAAAATTTGATGGTCACCTTGCTCCCTTAGGATACTTCTCCAAATGCTTATCAGGAAGTACCTTAAATTATTCTACTATTGAAAAGGAGTGTTTGGCCATCATTCTTGCGCTTC
>AYEL01070400.1:0-52382 GCA_000484575.1 Olivierus martensii
TTCTAAATTAATATAACTATCCGAAGAATCAATCTGCTTGTTGGCCTCGGTGGTCTAGCGGTTATGACGTTGGGACGTTAGCCCAAAGGTCCCCGGTTCGATCCCGGGCCGAGGCAGATTTTTTCTTCAGATAAATTAATTAAAAATTCGAGTTCAATTATTAATTAATAGATGGCGCCACTCATAGATTTAATAAAATTAATTATTATTATAATTACGAGACGGCGCTAACTTTAGTTCAAATTATTTCTAATCATTAAATTATTCCGTTGTAATTCAAGGGCTAGATTTTGGCTAGTATATTTGGATTTATTTGCTCAAGTACAATTTCTCCCATAAAGAACTCTCGCCGTCACATCAAACTAACAAAGATTAAACGAATGAACTTTTTATTTTTATTATTAACTTGTAAAATTTGTGATAACGTCCTTGCTCATTGTCCTTTGTAAATATATTTAGGTTAAGTTTAGTTAATAAGTTAAATTTTGTATTTTCATTGTAAATATAATAAATTTAAGTTTTTATTATCATATTTGTGTCCTGAAATCATTAGTGGAATCTATTCTCCTGCACATTCATTCAAACCTGAGTATATACTTACTCAGCATAATCTTACAAAATGTTCCAGATCATTCTTTCTCCATGCTTTTAACTATAAAATTTTAACTTATTTATTACTATTATATTGTTTTTGTACATTTTTATATATTTTAATGCATATTTCTTTTTGCCTTTTTCATGATTTTATCTATTGTAGTCAGCATATTGTTTATGGATTTTGGAATTAAATAAATAAAAATATATAAATCATATTATATATTATGATATCCCTTATCATATGATATATATATATATATATACAGGACAAATCAAAAGTCTCTTGTGACCCAAATAAATCACTATCTATTTGAGTTATGTCAACTCTATTAATGCAAACTAATATAAAGTCATGGATAATCTTTCAGATGATGCAACCTGAAAATGTAAATCAGCAAATGGAGATTATAACTTTAAAACTGTAACAGAGAGAAGAATATTTCCAATTACAAAACTTTTCAGCATGTTATTCTGAGCATTTAAAAAACTACATCAAAATTGGAAGAATAATTCACTCAAAACATCAAAAAATATTGCTTATCATTTTCACCAATATGATACCACTAGATTTCTTGCTGTGAGAATACATGAAGGACAAAATGTATATCACAGTGTAGCCTCAGTGCATGATTTGAAACAACAAATTGAATTGGTCTATGCAGAGACAACACCTACCATGATGTTCAATGTACTGAAAATCATGCATGTATTGGAACAGATGGACACCATATCAAATACATTTTGTATTGACATTCATCCTTTCAAGTTAATGTTTACATCAATAAGACAACCATCATTGCATTTACAATGTCAAAGAAGACTCTTATGTTGAGGAAATTGGATAAGCAATGTTTTTTGATATTTTTGAGTCATCTAATTTTGATGTAGTTTTTTAAAATTCTCAGAATAACATTCTAAAGATATTTGTAATTGGAAATATTCTTCTATCTGATATGGTTTCAGAATTGGAACTTCCATATGCACTAATTTGTATGTTCAATGTTACTCAGACTGTACCATCTGAAAGGCTACCCATGATTTTATATTAGTTTGCATTAATACATAACTCTAATGGGTGATTTATTCGAGATGCAAGAGACTTTTGATTCACCCTATATATATATAATATATTCTCAATTATATAAAAAAATATAGTGTATTTCCTAATTTATATATAAAAATATAAATCAAATATTTATTTAAAATCATTTGGAAAAATTATATTTATTTATTATTTAAACGTTCCTGGGATGAATTGTGATCTTGATAAATTTGAAGCAACTAACATCAACCAGCGTAAAGGATTTATATGTGATTCTCTACAAACTATCCGTCTCGCCGCTAATATTCTTAGTGAAGAAAATAAATCCCGTTACCGGAAATACAGAAACAAAGCCCGGTACAATAAAAGCTTTAACGTTGGAGACCATGTTCTCCTTAGATGACCAACCTTAGGGAGAAGAAAGGAAAAGTTCGCCCCTAAATACATTGGCCCTTTCCGAGTGACTAAAATCATTTCTCCTGTTGTCGTCACCATACAGGGAATTCGCTCAAATGACTCACACACTGTCCATACTGACAGATTAAAATGTTTCTTCGAAGATAACCTCCACCGGTCATCGAACACTAGAGCTCGTCAACCATCCAGTCCTCAAAGACAGAACTGTAGCGACGTTCAATCCTTTAAACCTCACGTTCTTGAAGATTCCGATGAAAATCATGACCATATTGACCTTTACCCAAGACACTTCCAGCCCCGGCAAACGAGAGTGCAAACTGATAGTAATATCCCAAACCTAAATCAACCTAACCTCACTGACAATAATTCCAACAATACCCAAAGTCACTCCTATGACCTTCGTGAGAAGCGAATAAATTATGCTCGTCTTCATCAGTATGGAAGGAATATCTAGCCATGTTGTATCTACCTTTATGTATCTTTTGGGGGGGCATATGTGGTATCCTACCTTAAAATATTAATTTATTTGTTACACCCACTCTTTTGTTCATGTCTTTATTAATTACTGTTTATATTTTTTTTTGTTAAAATATATAATATAAAATATAATATAACAAAATTTTGTCACGAGAGGGCGCTTCCCTAAAATCAGACAGCCCCTCGCCTTCTTTACTACTTGTGATCACTTTGTAGCGGGACTCAGGACTGTGTGCACGTCTGTGTTAGTGAGAAGATTAATCGCCGGTCGACATTGTGAGTCAGATAAACCTCTTCGAGAGAGAATCCAACTACATCGTCTCAAGTACAACTTCTCCCGTAAAGAACTCTCGCCGTCACATCAAACTAACGAAGATTAAACGAGTGAACTTTTTATTTTTATTATTAACTTGTAAAATTTGTGATAACGTCCTTGCTCATTGTCCTTTGTAAATATATTTTTAGTTAAGTTTAGTTAATAAGTTAAATTTTGTATATTCATTGTAAATATAATAAATTTAAGTTTTTATTATCATATTTGTGTCCTGAAATCATTAGTGAAATCTATTCTCCTGCACATTCATTCAAACCTGAGTATATCCTTACTCAGCATAATCTTACAAAATGTTCCAGATCATTCTTTCTCCATGCTTTTAACTATAAAATTTTAACTTATTTATTACTATTATATTGTTTTTGTACATTTTTATATATTTTAATGCATATTTCTTTTTGCCTTTTTCATGATTTTATCTATTGTAGTCAGCATATTGTTTATGGATTTTGGAATTAAATAAATAAAAATATATAAATCATATTATATATTATGATATCCCTTATCATATGATATATATATATATATATACAGGACAAATCAAAAGTCTCTTGTGACCCAAATAAATCACTATCTATTTGAGTTATGTCAACTCTATTAATGCAAACTAATATAAAGTCATGGATAATCTTTCAGATGATGCAACCTGAAAATGTAAATCAGCAAATGGAGATTATAACTTTAAAACTGTAACAGAGAGAAGAATATTTCCAATTACAAAACTTTTCAGCATGTTATTCTGAGCATTTAAAAAACTACATCAAAATTGGAAGAATAATTCACTCAAAACATCAAAAAATATTGCTTATCATTTTCACCAATATGATACCACTAGATTTCTTGCTGTGAGAATACATGAAGGACAAAATGTATATCACAGTGTAGCCTCAGTGCATGATTTGAAACAACAAATTGAATTGGTCTATGCAGAGACAACACCTACCATGATGTTCAATGTACTGAAAATCATGCATGTATTGGAACAGATGGACACCATATCAAATACATTTTGTATTGACATTCATCCTTTCAAGTTAATGTTTACATCAATAAGACAACCATCATTGCATTTACAATGTCAAAGAAGACTCTTATGTTGAGGAAATTGGATAAGCAATGTTTTTTGATATTTTTGAGTCATCTAATTTTGATGTAGTTTTTTAAAATTCTCAGAATAACATTCTAAAGATATTTGTAATTGGAAATATTCTTCTATCTGATATGGTTTCAGAATTGGAACTTCCATATGCACTAATTTGTATGTTCAATGTTACTCAGACTGTACCATCTGAAAGGCTACCCATGATTTTATATTAGTTTGCATTAATACATAACTCTAATGGGTGATTTATTCGAGATGCAAGAGACTTTTGATTCACCCTATATATATATAATATATTCTCAATTATATAAAAAAATATAGTGTATTTCCTAATTTATATATAAAAATATAAATCAAATATTTATTTAAAATCATTTGGAAAAATTATATTTATTTATTATTTAAAAATAATATAATGTTGCAGCTAATTAATAAATATCTTTTGTTATTACTACAGTTTTTTTCAAATTTTTTAATCCTTTTTCATTATTTTTATAGTTTTATCATATTTTTTAATATTCTAGAATGAATAAATTTTATATAAATGATTTTTATTTAATATTTTATTTAGATTTTATCAAAATATGCAAAAATACATAAATACCTTGGACATTAATGACTATAATACATGTATTATTATTTCCAGCTTCATCACGTGCTTCATAAATCACTGATGTTTCACCAAGAGAGAAATATCCTGGTTCATGTGATCTTCGTATGGTTACTTCACCTCCTGAATTATCTGAAAACATTGGTTCTTCCCAAGTAACTTCAACAGGAATCTCTCGAGACAAAAATATTGGAGGACTTATGCATTTATCTATAATAGGAGGTTGTGTATCTACAATTTAAAAAATAACACAGAATATATTTATTTCTTATAAATTGATTCACATTAAAAAAATAGTAATATTAATTTTAATTTGGTAGAATTAACTTGTTTTTGTTTTCATTTCAATATCAATGATTTAATAATCAAATATAGAGCACATTTGGCAGTAGTGACTTCAAAGTATTTTATTTCACAAACGAAGTACTTTCGGTCTATCGACTAGACCATCTTTAGTGTTACACTAACTTACAATATTATACAACATATCAATGATTATTTTAATATTCAAAGTTTAATTATGCAGATCAATTATGAATCCATAATGAAGCCAACAAAATAAAATAAGAATACAAAATTAATAAGACAAATAACCAACACAGTGATGATTTGTTTCTTTAAATTAGACTAGAAAAAATTTGAGCTGGCATTAATTATAAGATTCATAATATTAATTTCAAGAAATTAAAAAGTAAAAAAATTTATTTTAGAAGAAATATAATTACTACTTCTATATTGATCACTCAACTTATATAATTTCAATTAACATTATTTTAATTTTTAAAATATTAAATATTAATATTTTTCATAAAAAATTTTAAATTTTTAATATATTTAAAACAAAAATAACTAATTATAATTCTTTGCTATTTAGATTTTTCTTCTGTTATCAATATTGACATTTAAAACACTGTATTGACATTTTCAATAAATTTAAATTTATAAATTAAATTTGTTTTTAAAATAATCTATAATATTTCCAATAGTTTTGAAAAATATAATATCAAAATGCAGTATCAATTAAAGTTATCAATTAATTTCAACAAAATTTACCATACATTTAATCATTATATATAGTATCAATGATAGTTCATCTAGCATCAAAATTGTGTTATATCAATTTGTGTCAACAACACTTAGCAACAATATTTTGATAACATGGATGAAAATATATGTTTCTTATTGTATATTTTTGCACTGAAATCAAATATGGTCTCAAAAAGTTCCCATTATGTACCATTTTTTTCTAATTTTATTGTCTTTGTGCTATTTTGTTGTACTTTTGATAATATTGTGTCTACTTTTTGTTAAAATTTGGTAACTTTTGACAAAAAGAATAGAGCAATCCTGAATATGTATTCTGATCTGTCTGATTCACTGTTTGAAGGTTCAAATGGCTAGACATGTGTCTGAAGGTCACATGAAACAGAATTAATAAGGTCACTAATGTCTGAATTAAGAAGGTAACTAATGAAACAGAATTAATAAACCACATGTCTAGCCATTCTAATGGCTAAACATGTGGTTTCTTAATTCTGTTTCATTAATGTTCATTATAAGAAATCCCATTGCATTTCTTATGCTAATTCACATGATAAGTTTTGTTATGCATGTGGACAATTTATAATCAAGTATCAATGAAGTTCAATGGCAAAAATTATTGAAAATTGCATATTTTATTATTTTGGTTGTCATGTCGATGATCAGGACAAGAACTGGGTCCCACACATACGTTGTATTACATATTATGGTAATCTAATAGAATGATTAAAAAGGAAGAAAAAGTGCATACAGTTTGCTGTGCCAATGATTTGGTGAAAACCTACAAGTCACTTGGAAGATTGTTATATCTGTCTTTGCAAGATTTTACAAGAAGAAAGGTAACATACAATATGGAAATATGCAGTCAGCTCTTCAACCGGTTCCACATAGTGAAAGTTTACCAGTATATAAGATACCATCTGAATGGACAAACTCAACTGATAGTGATGATGAAAACACTAATGTAGTGAAATTATAGAATCTGAGGTTTCTGATCTTGCATACAATTCTGACTGACAGAGAGCCACATTTCATTGAGCAAAAAGAACTAAATGATCTACATTGAGATCCTGGTCTTTCCAAGGAAAAAGCTGAGCTTTTCTTAATTATAGGAGTGGATTATATTGTCTAAAAGCACTAGAGTTTCAGTTTCAAAAAAAGAAATGAAATTCTTTCTTTCTACTTTAGTAGTAAAAATTCACTATGCTATTGTAATGATAGTAATGGCCTTTTGAAAATTAGAAATCATTTATGAATCAAAAAATTGGCAATTACAAACTTTTCAAAGTTCAATTCAAAGGCTATGCTATTGCACAATGAGAATGTAAAACCTTCAGTTCCAGTGACATATTCTATAGGCTTAAAAGAATCATATGAAAATATGAAAGGATTCTCAAAAGTGTAAAATACAAGAACCATAAGTGGCAGCTGTATGGTGATTTGCAAGTAAAAGCTTTAATATTCAATCGGCAAGGAGGATTCACTAAATACTCTGTTTCCTCTGTATATAGAACAGTAGAGCTGCTAAAAGAAAAGACTAGCCATAAAGAAATGATTTCATTCCAAGGAAAAGTAATATCAATTTCAACCTTTAACTGACTCACAAAATATTCTCTTACCAGTTATATATAAAACTCAGATCAATGAAAAATTTTATAAAAACAAAGAACAAGGGAGGAGAAAGAATCAAATATCTGAGAAAAAATGTTTTCTAAGGTTAGTAATGCAAAGTTGCAAAAAGGAATTTTTGTTGAGCCACAGATCAGAAAATTTATGGATGATGGAAATTTTGAAGCTTATTTTTAAAGTACTTGCAGCATGCAGGATGATCTTTTCTAAAATTACAGGAATTTAAGGTGTAGAATGTCATTGAAGATACACTTTCTAATTCCCAAGTTAGATGGGAAGAAGTTCAGTATTAATACCTGAACTTCTTCCTAACTTGGGAGATGTAAGTGATGAAAAGGGGAGAGATTCCATCAGGACATTCAAACTACAGAAGAATGCTACAAGAGAAGGTGAGACCCAGCTATAATCGGAGACTATTGTTTTTTCTCCTACAGAAGGAAGAAACAGACACAAAAGAAACAAGAAATACAGTGGGTGATCAGTTAACGAACAGTTCGGATAACGAACAAATCAAATAACGAATACTTTTTCGAAAGATTTTTATGTTCAATTAACGAACACATGTTCGGATAACAAACACCTCACAGAACTAACTGTGGGACCCGCAGACTGATGGAAAGACAGGTCAGCCGGATGGCTGCATGGTAAAGCTGTGGATTATCATTCTGGAGGATCTGGTGGTCCCACTCCTCCAATTTTTCTGGAGGGATCCGGGCCCGGCCCATTAAAACCCATCCTTCAATTTTCCGGTTGACCTCATCATGGGTGGTGGTAAGCCTGTGATGATGGCGGCTCTATAAGTGGCTGCCGCCAGATAAAAATATTCCATAAGGATATTTCGGCTTAACTAACCTAACGGAATGACAGGCTTAGGCCTTGTATGTTCGTAGATTTATAGGTAAGAATGGAAGAACAGTAGTTTTTCCCGATTAAAATGAACTTGGAGACAATGTAAAACAAATCAAAGATTTATTAAAGAAGGTAAGAGAGGAGACAACGTAAAACAAATCAAAGATTTATTAAAGAAGGTAAGAGAGTGAAGACAATGTAAAACAAATCAAAGATTTATTAAAGAAGGTAAGAGAGAGAGACAACATAAAACAAATCAAAGATTTATTAAAGAAGGTAAGAGCTCAGAGACAATTTAAAACAAATCAAAGATTTATTAAAGAAGGTAAGAGAGACGAAGACAACATAAAACAAATCAAAGATTTATTAAAGAAGGTAAGAGAGAGGTTTTACAATTTTTTGGTCTTAGAATGGCACCTATACCAGGTTGAGGTGAATAGGCTTGGGGATCTGTATACCACAACAATGCTATTAATCACTTCCGAAAAATCCTGAAGGAGAAACAAAAGCAATCAAAATTGGACAGATTCTTTATTGGAAAATGAACATATAGATCAAAATGCAAGTCTATGTATGTATATATTATTGTTATTACATATAAATAGATGTAGTAAGAAATTATATAATTTTTTATTTATGTTTTTTTGGGTCTCCAGAATGAATTAATCAAAATCACATAAAAACCTATGGTAAATCGATGATCAGTTAACAAACAATTCAGATAACAAACATTGTCTTGGAACAGATTATGTTCATTAACTGATCACCCACTGTAGATACACAAGATCAGACATTTTCCCCTGCCCATTGTTGTCAGTAAAATTTAAATTTTTAATTTCATTTAATCTTATTTCTTTTTTTATTAATTCTTTTAATAAATTAATTTTTAAATAATATTTGATGAAACTTTGCAATTATACATATAAAAATTATATTTGTAGTAAGTTACTCTTAATAGTGAATATGGAAACAAAAAACATAAAATAAAAGTTAATGTAACAAAATAATCTTATGTGCTAGAAGATTTTTAAGATCATATCTGAAATCAGCACCCCAAAATTAGTAAAGAACACTAAAAATTATTTATGAAGAATGAATTTCCTAGTGTAAATAAAGATTTCTTTCATTTGCAATAAAATTTTATTTATTATAACGTTTTCTCAAAAAGTTTTTAAATATTTAATATTTTATCAAAAAGTTGTATTATCAAAGCATTATTGGAAAAAATTTTCAAAAACTAAAATTCTAAAATTAGTTCATTCTAATGGATATTGGAAATAGATTTTTTCATTTAAGTAATACATTTAGTATTAGAAATGAATAGTAAAACCTTCTGATAGAGAGACATTTTAACATTTCAGTTTTTGGTGGAGAGAATTTTCAAAATGATTTGTTTTATTAAATAATTAAAGAAAATTAAATTACAAGAAATCACAAGCACTTAAAGCAGAAAAAATACACTATTTTATTACATATATTAATAATATACTAATAACATATACTACATATACTAATAATAATAATAAAATTCCCGGTAATGTTTTCGGCCTTCTACGGCCCTCCTCAGCCGGTTCTTTCAATTGAGCATCTAATATTCTATGCTAGTATTTGATGCAGACTGTCCCTGCTGGGATGTTTCACAAATAAACATCCAGTTTAAAGTCCTCGCGTTGACATTTAAACGTTTACCAGGTTTTACAGCTCATTGTATAAACACTATTCTGTTATTGCACTTTACAAATTTCTAAAGCATATAAGTTTTCAGTTAGAAGCTATTACATTTTATGTATCTATGATATTTAGACCTAATACATCATAAACATTATAAAGAATTAATCCAAGTAATGGGAACAAACATAACTTAAATTAATAAAATCTGAGAGATAAAAAATAATAAAAATACAATGGTAATTATTAGCTGCCATAAAAATTCTGGAGAAAAAATTCATTCTATAGTTTAACAGAAATTCACTGTTTATGAAGACAGCGCACACTCCATTCAGTCTTTATCAAAATGATACTACCTCCATGCACAATTCAACCTATTAGGGTCGTCTTCATTCAGGATTGCATTTCCTTTTAATTTTTCATGAAAGATTGTGAACACTTCTGTCGTGAGCCCTTGTTTAATGTCCCTAAAAGGCTTAACAACTTATGCCTCCTCTCAGAGTACATCTACTCTGCATTGGTAGGCTCTCTGCGATAAGGCACTCGACAGTGTTTAATTACTAATGTCCCACTGGTGTTCACTTATCCTACTCCCCAAATTTCTCGATGTATAACCGATATATTGCTCTCTTTGGATGGTGTCGTGGTTGAAAAGTTCTATTTTATAAACACCTGTTTTCCTATCTGGGAGATGTTAGTCCTTATCATTCCTGATTCTGTTGAAAAGTGTGTTTCTCTTGAAAAGGCTATATTACAGTTAGTATTTGATGATGTGTTCATCTCCCATAAAAATTCTGAAGACAAAGTTCACAAGTGGAAGACAGTTTAATTGAAGATCTGTTCACAGACTCTGCTTTAGGGATTAAATTAAAGCTTGAAAGGAAAAACACGGATAGCTATAAACTATTTGGACATTATGATTACAAATTAAGACGGAAGTCTATAGAAAACAGATGTACACATCGTTTCTGATCCCAAGTTGTCACAGGACCTGTGGCCCTATAAAATTTCATCATTCAGATCCCTCTTAAAAAAGCTAGATACCAAAGCTAAGATGAAGGAATTAAGCTGGATTATATGGGAAGCAGAATGACATGGATATAACAGTGGAGTAGTTAGAAGGTTTACATGAAGATGAACAAGAATAACAGGAAACAAACTCTGAGGGAAACCTGTTATGGAAGGATGGAAGTAACAGAACCGCAGGCTAATCAAGAAAAAAACTAACTGTAATATAGCCTTTTCAAGAGGGAATACACTTTTCAACAGAATCAGGAACGACAAGGACCAACATCCCCCAGATAGGAAAACAGGTGTTTATAAAATAGAACTTTTCAACCATGACACCAACCAAAGAGAGCAATACATCGGTTATACATCAAGAAATTTGGGGAGTAGGATAAGTAAACACCAGTAGGACATTAGTAACGAAACACTGTCAAGTGCCTTATCGCGGAGAGCCTACCAATGCCTACCAATTTTTCATGGAAGATTGTGAACACTTCTGCTGTGAACCCTTGTTTAATGTCCCTAACAAGCTTAACAACCTGTGCCTCCTCTCAGAGTACATCTACTCTGCATTGGTAGGCTCTCCGCAATAAGGCACTCGACAGTGTTTAATTACTAATGTCCCACTGGTGTTCACTTATCCTACTCCCCAAATTTCTCGATGTATAACCGATATATTGCTCTCTTTGGATGGTGTCGTGGTTGAAAAGTTCTATTTTATAAACACCTGTTTTCCTATCTGGGAGATGTTAGTCCTTATCATTCCTGATTCTGTTGAAAAGTGTGTTTCTCTTGAAAAGGCTATATTACAGTTAGTATTTGATGATGTGTTCATCTCCCATAAAAATTCTGAAGACAAAGTTCACAAGTGGAAGACAGTTTAATTGAACGTGCGCTGTCTTCATAAACACTGAATTTCTGTTAAACTATAGAATGAACTTTTTCTCCAGAATTTTTATGACAGCTAATAATTACCATTGTATTTTTATTATCTTTTATCTCAGATTTTATTAATTTAAGTTATGTTTGTTCCCATTATTTGGATTAATTCTTTATAATGTTTATGATTGTTAGTTCTAAATATCATAGATACATAAAATATAATAGCTTCTAACTGAAAACTTATAGTTATGCTTTAGAAATTTGTAAAGTGTAATAACAGAATAGTATTTATACAACAAGCTGTAACACCTGGTAAACTTGTAAATGTCAACACAAGGACTTTAAACTGGATGTTTATATGTGAAATATCCCAGCAGGGACAGTCTGCATCAAATACTAGTGTAGAACATTAGACGCTCAATTGAAAGAACCGGCTGAGGAGGGCCGTAGAAGGCAGAAAACGTTACCGGAAATTATCATTATTATTAGTATAAGTGATATATATCTAATAATAAAATAGTGTATTTTGCTGCTTTAAATGCTTGTGATTTCTTGTATTCTTAGAAGCAGCAGAACTTTGTAGTTTATAGTTATAAAATTAAATTAATTTTCTATTAAAACCATATAGAAATATTTTATATTTTTTGATATTATCTTTCAGAAAGATTAATGATTTTTCAATAATATTCACCAAAATATACTATAAATTAGTTGCTTAAAATAAATACATATTAAAAGTAAACTGGGCATATTTCATAAATAATTTTATATAAGGTTACTGTTTTTCACACAGAAAAAATAGCAATATAATATTTTGTCAAAAATACGAACTTTATTTTTAAACGAATACAGCTGGAATGGATTGTTGATTTATACATTGATTCTTAAAGAAAAGCAAATTTCATCTTGTGTTATTTTCAAAATATATTACATTTTTTCCCTTCCATTAATCATTTAACTTGAGTGGTCACTGTATTTTGTTTCATATATAAAAAAATTTATTATTTTTTACAATAAATATAAAAACAAACTTATAGTACAGTATATATTATACTTATGGTATTTGCCATTTCAAATCCCATTATATTGTGGCAATTTTAGAATGGTGGAAATTTTAGGTATGACATCAGTACATTACAGAGGAACATCAATATATTAGAGCAAGGATGATAGTAAAATTGATTATATATTATGACAGAAATATATTAAGCAATTATATATTAGATATGATATATCGATAGGATATTTTATTTTTTTAATGAACATAGACAAAATCCAGAAACTATTATTTTAACATTAAAAACTATAGTTCCTGAATTTTATGTTGTTTTATTATTTTATTACTAGACCAATATTGATATTATGACTATCAAGCAAGCATATTTGGAAGTACAAGTAATCCTTATTTATGACATCTTAAGTTAATGATGTCAACCTATACTTTCAAATATACTTGTTTGATAGTCATAATATTAATACTGGTCTAGTGATACTAATGATAGTGATGTAAGTCAATAAATTCTGTAATTGATTAATGCAATTTTCATCAATTTTCATGTAAGTCAATAAATTCTGTAATTGATTAATGCAATTTTCATTGATTAATACTGGTCTAGTGATACTAATGATAGTGATGTAAGTCAATAAATTCTGTAATTGATTAATGCAATTTTCATTCTGTAATTGATTAATGCAAATTGCATTAATCAATTACAGAATTCATGCATAATAGTCATATGCATAATATATTAATAGCACCTTTTTTATGTTTGATTGTATTTTTTATGTTTATATATTAATTAAATTTATTACTATAATATATAGTATCATAAAAATATTGGCCGATAGAAATCTATAAATTTAGAAGATTTCTGATTTCCAACCACTTTGATTTGCAATCTCAGAATAGAAGTGAACCCCATTGTAAGTTGAGGACTATTTGTAATTCCTCAACTTACAATGTAATACAATGGATTCCGCTTAATTGGGACACAAGTTAATTGGAATAGCCGTGTAATTAGGACAAATCTCAAAGAACGAAAATCAAACTAATAAACTAATACAAAATTTAAACGCTTAATTGGGACAACTTTTACCTTATTGGGACAGTAGCAGAAAAGGAATTTTCAATTTTTGATATATTCTAGAGATTTTTTGAAAATATGGCTACACATAATACATACACTAATCTTAGCCAAGATGTCAAGAAAGGATTTTACACCAAAGTAAAATTGCTTGGCTGAATAAAATTAAAAGCCAGCCATTTAATACAAGCCCAGTCGTAGACTCGCTGAAATAAACCAAAATAGATCGGAAGAGCGGTTCAGCAGGAATGCTAGTGAAATAAAACAAAATCTACCATAGACGCGTCTCCTACAAAAAGAAAATCAACTGCGTAAAGAGTGGGCATTACAGAAAGAAATATCAGGACATCCTAAAGAAAGTGATGGAAAGGATTCAGAAGTCGAAGAAGCATTAGATCAATGGATTTCTATAGTTAGCAGGCGAAGCGTGAATATCAGCGGCCCAGTATTGAAGACGGATATCAGTAAAAAAACTAATAATTAGGTATCTATTTTAATAAATCATTAAAATAGGTTAATTATTATTTTTTACCTATTATTTATTTACCTACGAATTACATATTCTGATTATTATTTTTTTACCTATTATTTATTTACCTACGAATTACATATTTGTACCTAATTATTATTTTTTACCTATTATTTATTTATCTACAAATTACATATTTTATTTTAGTTATTATTTATTTACCTACGAATTACATATTTTATTTTAGAATTTATTCATTATTTATTTACCTACAAATTACATATTTTATTTTAGAATTTATTATGATGACAGCTGGACCAAAATGGCTTAGTCCCAACGTGTCCTGATCTGTAGAGAAGGATTCTTAGGTTACTTAATGTTGCCGGGGCAGCCGCTTAATTGGGCCAAAATGGAGATCGGAAGAGCGTCGTGTAGGGGCAAAATGGCTTGGCCCGACGTGTCCCAATTAAGTGGAATCCACTGTTTATATATATGCTTGGCATGACATGTCCCAATTAAGCGGAATCCACTGTATATGTGTTGCAAGGTTTCTCTGTAAAATTAGGAATAAGCTATAAGAAAAAAATTTTAATTATTATTAGCAAACTAGCAATATTTTCATTGATTCCAAACAATATATTAATTAAACTATATTGAATACAAGTCATTTGGATGGACTGATAGATAAAATCCACAACGTGATACTGCTTTGTTAGGCGTTTAACTATAAAATGTAAAAATAGACTCACTGCAGTATCTAAAATACTCCAGCCAACATCTCTGGCTTGAACTGTTTTAATTAATTTGAAATGACCACTTCTTGTATCATACAGACGAATGTTACAATCTAGTAAAATTTAATTAAAATGAAAAAATAATTATTATTATTAATTTAATACTTAAATTAAATTTTGTAAGCTAACCTTGGCATGCTGTCATAAAGAGTTCCCCATCTCTTGCATAAGTTCCACAAAAAGCTTTACTTGGATATTGTTCAACAGGAATCATCTTATTAGGCAGCAATCTATTGACAAAAATACTTTTGAAGCAGAGCAAATCTCCTCAAATGGATTTCTTTATTCAAGCACATGATACACTGTATGAATCCATATGAATCAGATGTCACTTACATGACAAATAACATGAAGAAGTTTGAATTTATTCCTGAAAGTGAATTTTAGTACTTTTGTTACCGACTTTTCCCATTTATAATTACACAAAATGGGATTAAGGCTAATTCTAAAAACAGGCCTTTTTTACTTGTTAAATAATAACTTTAAAAAAATGTCTCAAAACTTGAGAAATTATAAATGTATTATAATGTTGTAATATTAATTCATTGATTTATTCAATGATTTTTTAGTATGTATGAAGATGACATATTAACAACTTAATATATTATGTTAAATATTGTCCAAAGATTTTAAAAAAGAAAATTTAAGCTTAGAAAATAGTATGCTCTGGATATGCTTCTGATTTGAATAGTGGTAAATTTTTTAGTGATATACAATAATTTGAATTATGCTATAAATGATAATGATTTGATAAAAATTTATTCAACGAGTTAAGTCTTAATAGTGTTATTTTACTAAATAATTTGGTTTCATATTAATTTCTGAAGACAAATGCTTTAAAATAAGTTTGTTATTAATGAAATATTCAGGAAAGTAGGAGGTAAGATACAATTTTACTGCTAAGAAATCTGCCATCAAACACAAATATAACAAAAGGAATTATAAAATTATAATGTGAAGCAAAAAAGAAATAATTTAGTAAGAAAAACAATGAAATTACAGAAGCAACCATAAGAAAAGTAACAATTAAATGATATCTCATCACTGCTGCAAATAAAAAGTTAATAGAAAAATCTGCCAAAATCCAGTTAGTAGAAAAAAAGATGCCTGACAATGTTTTCATGCATAAGAAATGAAAAAGATAAATGAAAACAAATTGACACAGCTGGTGTGTATAAAAACCCATCCATACAGCAACCAATAATATCCAATATTATATAGCAGGAATGTTCAACCTTTTTTATTATGTGAGCTACTTTTCTATACTAAGTTATTCGGCGATCAACTCTCATAAAGATCACGTTCACATTCTCTCAACCTGATATCTGATTACGTACAACTATGCAGTTAAATGCACTCACTCACTTTGGATGACTCACTCTCCCAGTCCTAAAATAACTTTAAAACTATTTGTGTATTTAAAAGTTTATCACTTTTAATTATTTCAATTCAACAAATAAAACAAATATATTGAAATAAAATATTTATTAATTAGTTAATTTACAAAAAACAACAGACTGATTACAGACTCATAAGTTACAGGAAATGCTGGTTGATAAAAAAAATACTTTTGAGATAAGCAGTGACGTCACAAAATGATGTCACTGCCATCTCAAAGTGGAACAAATTATAGATAGGTTTTTTTTGTAGTAGGGGCCCAAATAATATTTTGTGGGGGGGCCAAAAATCTTAAGTTCTGCCACTGCAGCCTGCCAAATATCTTCTCATTAATTAACAGTATCTCATGCAATAGAAATTTGATCTTAATGAATGCTAAAATAACAAATGTAGTATCCTTATTGAAATAAGAGAGCAAGCAAGCATATCTAAAAATTCATTATTTGTGCACTTCAAGTGCTCCACAAACAATTAGTTTGAAGTTGTTGGTGATAAGTTTTAAATAGTTTAAAATTTTCTAGATAAATAATGTTGAAGTTCTTGAAGACTTTCTAAGTGCCAGAAATAGAAGTGCTGTCCTAGAATCAGAACAGCATTGAACTTTGCTTAAATTTATTGTTAGTAGTGATCTTCAAAGCTTTCTTTAAAGCAAAAATCTCTGTCTATATAATTGTAGTTGTGATAATCAGTTAATATGAATTTTGTTACATCTTAACTTATCACTTAAATTGTTATTTATGATATTTCCTTGGAAAACAAAAGGCAGAACAGCAAAGTATTGCTATTAATATTATAAATGATATTATTAATAAAAATTCCCCCTTAATTTTTAACTGTTTAGTAATACTATTATATTACTAATTACTTAATAGCAATAATTATTTTTGTTGGCCTTTTAATTGAAATAAAAATTAAGTAATTACTTACCAAATTACCAAAATTCAATTAATTCAATTACCAAATTTATACTAATTGTTTTACACTGTAATTATATATATATATAATTAATGTTTATTATGTATTTCCATACTGTCCAACCTATCAGGACCAAAGTTTGACTTCATATGATCTTATGAATATCTTGGTCAAAGTTACTTCAGTGAGTGAGGCATTTTTGTGTTTCTAATGAAAATATATATTTAATTCTTCAGATTTTTGTTTCAATTTGGGATGATATAATGATGTCATAATACAAAATTTGTAATGTTTGTGCCAAATGTATGATGTAACAATAGCAGATGTCACAAATTATTATTGATGTAACAATGGACACATCATACTTGATCAATCACATAAACCAGGGGTGTTCAATCTTTTTTACTATGCGAGCTACTTTTCTATACTAAGTTGTTCATCTACTCTATAGATAACATTCTCTCAACTTGATATTTGATTACTTTAAAACTAAAAACTTTAACTTTTTTTTATGCATTTAAAAATTTATTCATCACTTTTAATAATTTTAAATTTTAATTCAACAAATAAAACAAATATATTGAAATAAAATATTTGTTTCTCTATTTTGGACATTGTAAGGAGAGCTCGCAATAGTTTTATCATCAGGGAATACATAGAAATGGCCAATCGCAGACAATCATCCAAATGTTCAGTTGTTATTTGGTTTCTTGATTTTTTTTGACGTTCATATTTGAAAAAGCAAATTCTGACAAGTGTGTCGATCCAAACCATGACAGAATTTTTTATGCAATATCAATTAATATTGGAAACTTTTTATATGTATACTTCCAAATGATAAGAAAATTAGACAGAGTCCTTTTTTGCAGGTCTACCCTCCCCTGCAGATCTGATCCTCTTGCCAGCTCCAGGGGTTTTGACAGGAGGATCAGACGAAGCTAGGGGAAGTGTGACCCCATTGCTGAGAGCAATCAGTACCAGGACCTTCCCTCCTAGCCCTCCTTCACTTTTTTCTAGCAGCTCCAGACAATCTTGCCCATCATAGACCAGGTTTACTCACAGAAGAGGAAGAAGCAGAAGCAGATTGCTTCACTGTCCCATCACCTAGATGTTCAACCTTTTTTACTATGCGAGCTACTTTTCTATACTAAGTTATTTGGCGATCTACTCTCTTATATAGGCTAGATCACAGTTCATTGTTTGACTTCCACTGATCCAAATTAATTCATTTACCCAGACATAATAAAATTACTGATTTGACATTTTTAGCGAAAAATAAACAAACAATAGCAATACACTTAAAGAACAATGGATTGTTTACAAACTCATAAGTTAAGGAAATGCTGGTCAATTAAAAAAGTTAATGTGAAATTTGACATTGTTTTGAGCTTGCAATATTTTCATCATCAGGTTGATATGAAGAAGTGGCCAATCACAGACAATCATCCAAATGATCTTTGTAATTTGGTTTCTCGATTTTTATGACATTCATATTTGAAAAAAGTGGATTTTTGCAAGTATGTTGATCCAAAACATAACAGAATTCTTTGTGCAATATCAATTAATATTGGAAATTTTTGATGTGTATACTTCCAAATAATAATATTCTGAAATCAGTAATTTTCTTAACAAAAAGTAAATAAACAATAGCAATACATTTTAAAGAGAATTAAAAAATAATACAAAATAATGATAAATAAATTATTATGTTTTCAGTTTATTTTTTGACATTCATATTTAAAAAAGTGGATTTTGACAAGTATGTCGATTCAAAACAGGACAGAATTTTTTGCACAATATCATTTAATATTGGAAATTATGCATATACTTCCAAATGATAAGAAAATCAGTGATTCCACAATTTTAACAAAAAATAAACAAACAATAGCAATAGCAAAATAATGATAAATAAAATATTATGTTTTCAGTTTTAATTAAATTTCTAAGTAAGGAGGAATAAACAAGATCAATCAAAAATCACTCTGCAATTCAGTGTCACTCTGCAATTCAGAATATGTCAAAAATCACTCTGCAATTCAGTATATGTCAGTGGTGTTCAACCTGTCGATTGTGATTGACAGTTTAATCCAAACACGGCAGAGTTTTTTACTCAATATCAATTAATATTGGAAATTTTTCATATATATACTTCCAAATGATAGGAAAATTACTGATTTGACAATTTTTATGAAAAATAAATAAACAATAGCAATATACTTAAAGAGAATTAAAAAAATATTGCTTAAAGAGAATTAAAAAATAATACAAAATAATGATAAATAAATTATTGAAACTCTAATGTGGAATAATCTAGGACAGCTTTAGTTAAGAGCAAAATTAAGAAAACAAATGGCCTCAGTTTATGTTGTGGAAATTTTTAGGAATGCTCTATACTAAGATAATGTTGAAAAGTCCCCTTCTTGCATATTCTTAATTTACACAGTCAGTTCCAAGAATTATTTGTCATGTAACTATGCAAACTATAAATAATAGACTATTCTAATATATATATATTTACCAAATATGCATAAATTTTGAAATAATTATTATTATACCAGAGGTTCTGGAATACTGCAGATGTCATCAATAGCAGCATCAAGTTCTTCTCCTGTAGTTTTATATGATTCTGTACTAAACATAAAAAAATTTATATTAGTTTTTATTTAAAATAATATGTTCATCATTAAGCAACTAAAAAAATTTTTTAATATAAATAAATTTTTAATAGATTCAACTTTTATTTAAAAAAAGCAGAATGTATATAATTTTTCAAATTATTCTTTATTACAAATGAAGCAATAAAGAGATATTGAGCAAATTTATTTTTTCTATATTAAAAAAATTGTTTGGAGATTGACCTGTTGATTGTGATCGACGGGTTGAACACCACTGGCATAACATTTTATTCTTAATAGATTCCACCAGAGGCTGGTTAATATTTGTAATAGAGTCAGCTGAAAAGTTGAAGATGGAATTTAACAGGCTGGACTTATATATCTCAGAGAAGTCTGGGTATATGCAGAACCTAGAATTAGAATCAAGGTTCCTCCAGGCAGTAAACAAGTATTTTTTCACAAAATTTTTTGTATATACAAAATTCCGAATAAAATGTTTATTAGTTTAATAAGCATTTTATTCAGGATTTTGTATAATTATATATAAAAAAATTTCACAGTTACAAATCTTTTTATATTATGATGATCATAAAATCATTTAATCTTATTTTAAATACTAAAACTGTCATGATACTATTAATTAATTTAAAATTTATTTTAAAATATATCTTACTCATTAGATATTTATTTTGATGATTATATATTATTAAAATTATAAGTATATAAATAAATTTCATTTAATAATATGAAGTTTATTTACTATTTTGTGTACTGAAAGTTATCTATAATTGATAGATCAAATTTTTTCAAAAAAACAATGGAAAATGCTATTAATTAGCATATTATTAGAATTCAATTTTTTGAACTGATATGGGAAGAAAAATATATTATTACCAGTAGGAATTTAAGTTAACAATACTATTTGACATCACATATCAGATTTCAATCATGGGACTTAAGTTGTCTGCTCCTGAAAAGTGTAATTTTTTGTAATGATGATCCAATTATAATTACCCACCAAAAATCTTGAGTAGAAATGGAATTTAATATACTGTAAAAAAAGTTTCCTATTGCTGATCTAACTGAACCCAATAATATAATTATGAGAATTTTCTTCAAATTGGATAATATTTACATGAATATCATATTAACAGATATCTAGACAGTCATGATGTAATACTGATCATTTTCAGCAGACTTGGTTTTCTAGAGTTTCCCAGTATGTGAATGAAATTCACGTACTGGGAAACTCTGCTGAAAATGATTCAAATCAGATAATATTTCTTGGAAATATTACTCAAAAATGCATGAACACTTTTCTCCTATTATGTCAATAACTAACTTCATATCCATTATTTAGAATAGGCATCTTGAAGGAATATAGAATAGGCTTTGTTTTTTACTGGCTCTCATTAATATATGAATTTTATTCAGACTGGATAAAATTTATGCAATATATATCATGCTAATAGACAACAGGATTATCTACATGAAATATTCAAATCTAATTTATTTATTCTATTTTAGAATGGAAAAATTCAAAAAAGGAAAAAAATATCACAAATAAATACAATACATTATAAATATATATAATTACCTGTTACACTGATCCCTTATGAATAATACTAATTCTGTTCTTACAGGTATTTTCAGATAATAAAAAATCAAAAAGTTGACATATAATGTCAAATAAAATGTAGTATTTTCTAGTAAATGAATAAAATGTAGTGTTTTCAAACATTCTATTTATCTCATATTATACTGAATTTAAGTGATTTATTAAAATATAGCTAATCTATTAGCATGTTTATTTTACCTTTTATTTACTTTATTTAGATATTTATTTCTTTTATTGAATAAAATGAATATTGACCTGTTTATTCACTATAGCTTTCAATTCTTGAACACAACATCTTAATCCTTCAACTTCAGATCTTTCATTAGCCCAGGTATCTTTTATTGAGGCTACTACTTCCTAATTAAATTTACCAAAGTTTTAAAATAAAATATTAAAATTATTATTTTATAAATTCAGAAAATTTTAAATACCTGCAATTGTTGAATTGCTAATAGCCAGCTTTGATCAGTAGAAACTCTAAGTTCAGATAACCTTTGCTCTAAATTATTCTGTAATTATTACAAAAATTTATTATAATTTCAAAAATTATAGTATAATGAAATGATATGGTCCTATGATAAAATTCCTACAAATAGAAAATTAATTTCTGATAGTGTTTTATGATTCTAAAACAAACATTTTATTTTTTTCTAATTTTAATTTGTATATTAATTAATATAAGGACAGAGGTGGAAAAAAATTTTATATTTTTACGAAATTTTTAAAGATAAATTAAAAATAACAAAAAGTACAACAAAAGAAATGAAAAAACTTTAGGAAACCTGACTCTCCTGCAATCTTTGTCTTAATTCTTGTAATTGTGTATGACTTTCTGCTAAATGTTGTTCTAGTTCATTATTTCTTTGCCTTAATTGAACAACTTGTTCCTCTAATGAATTTCTCTGTATATGAGATTCATTTAACTGTCTTTCTAGAGTAGCAATTTGAAATGAAACTTGTCTAGAATCAAATGATACACTATTGGAAGATGCAGATTGTGCTGTAAAAATAATTTATATAAAATTAATACTGGTAATAATATAATGAATTCTAAAGATATAAAAATTAAATGTACTATTATTTAAATATAATAAAATTGTTTATATATTATAGCATAAACACTTTCTTAAAATCAATAAATTACAAGAATTAAAAAATGAAAAGCAAAATGACAAAAATAAAAGGATTAGATTTTTATCAATAATTATAAAATTATTGTAAAAATATTTCAATAAAAATGAAGTTTTACCATTTATTTAATAAACATATAATGTAAAAGAGAAAATATTTATATATTATATAACAATAGATTCAGAAAAACTCTTGGGGGCTAAAAAATTGAATGTCATAAAAAAACATATTTTATTCAAATTGATAGTACTGGAAAGCATTTTGGAAACGACAAAATACAATTGCTTCTCTACTTACAATAGGATTATGTGTTGATAATCCCATTGTAGGTTGAAAAAGTCATAAATTGAAAATAATTAGTAGTAGTAGTAGTAGTGAAAAAATTCATAAATATTTCATTAGAAAGTATATGCTGTATAAAGTTTTTTCTTTCTTTTTCAACAGTAGTAGTAGTAGTAGTAAAAAAATTCATAAATATTTCATTAGAAAGTATATGCTGTATAAAGTTTTTTCTTTCTTTTCAATAAATAGATTTCAAAGAAAAACATATTATATTTTTGAATTCCATAAAAAACAAGCAGTTCTGGAAGAAACTAATGCCTATTCTACAAACAAGACCTTTATTTCAGAATGAATAATGTAAGGGATAAAATATATTTCATCAAATCATCTTTAATAGTATAACTTTTATGCTGACTGTTAGTAAATGCTATTAAATAGTTCACAACAGTAATAGTTATTGTCAATAAGGCTACTGAATTATTGAACTAAGATAGTTAAATTATTATTATTATTATTATTATATACTCAGTAGCATACCTAATATAGTTTGGGTAATTTTAAAATATAATTAATATAATTTATAAATAATTTATTATTAAAAATTTATAAAAAATTTTAATATTATTTTTAAAATAAAATTATTAATTTATATATATTAATTTAAAATTATTGATATAAAATTTTATTAATTATTGATATAACATTTTTATTTTGTATCATTGACAGTAGATGGAGCAAATGTTAAGAAGAGATAGCAATGCAGATAATCTATGTTATGCTTGCTTAACAATTAGCACCTTCTATCATTAGTGATATAAAATAAAAATTTTAAGTCATCAAATGTATCAATGTTGCATCATTTATTCCTGTAGGATTAAGCAATATGGTATTAAGAGGACTTTTAATGGCATAATATTACTATGAAATTTTTGAAATAATATATTTTTGTAAGTTATTAGATATGATGACAAATAGACATGATGATGATTTTAAAAGCAATACTTTCCTTCAGAAAATAGACTAATAGTATTAGCCTAATTTTTGAAGGAAATTATTATATCTGTTTTAAATTTATTTTATCATTTTCTATGCTATTGTTAAACTGTATAAATTAATCTAAAAACTGAATTTTGTAAACAAAATATTTCAATTGAAAAAACAAAAGAAATTTTAAAGAAATAACAAAAAACATAAACTTTATGTATTTTTAATGTATTTACATTTCCTGTCATATATTTCGAAAATGTTCTTGAACTATAATACAAAGTGGAATATATGAATGCTCTGGAAATTTTCTAAGTACATTATTACATTATCAACTTTTTATCTGAGATCAAAACAAAAATAAAAATTAAACTTTTTACTTTAACATCAAATTTTTAAGTAAATAACTGTAATTCTCATTACTCTCATAAAATATGACCTAGATTTAACAATAAACCATAAAAAAATATTTAAATAATAAAATCATAACAGATGGGAGAGAAGAGAAAATTTTCTGTTAATGAGAGATCAAATTATATTAAATAAAAATTGTGAAGAAAAATTTTGTGATTCCTCTATAAGAGGCCATTAAAAATTAATATTCTACATGCAATTTTCACTTTTGGCTGTAAGCTAATAGTACTATCTTTAATTCAAATAACAAAATATACTAATTTGGCATCAGCTATATCTAATGATGATATTCTGATATCTTGAATTCAAATCAATAGTAATCAATAAAAATAAGAACCAGATTAAAGCTGGTCATTTGCACTAAATAATAGTTGAATCAAAAAATCCATTAGAATACACTAAAAAATATAAATTACAATATACTCAATTAACTGGATACTTAATAATACTCAATTAATTGGAGTAGTTGGAAATTAATTTCTCCAGATAATCCACAATATTAAAATAAATATATTGTATGCATACACATATTCAAATGTTCTTATTATTTATTGAAAGGACACAGGAAATTTATTTGTATTAAGAAATTACTGCAACATTTGTAATTTTAATTTGATTGCTATTATCTAACAAGGAGACCTCACGAGTTGGGAAACGTGGATGTGAATGAAACGTGTGTAGTTCATAGAGAGGGCACTACTGAACACACTTGTAAAATATTAGGTGTAGATGGCCAGCCAATCAAAAGAAATGAACCAAAAAAATATTGTAATCTGTTATAAATTAGTATAATAAGGTAGTCTATCTGCTGCAATGTGCAGCTGTGTGGTAAGATATCTGCTTTTGGCAATGGCGGCCCGAGTTCAAGTTGCACAACTGCATGAAAATTTTTTTGTTTCGATTAATTAATAGCATTTATTGTTTTAATTTTTTAATTAATTTAAACAAACATCGAGAGAGGATGCTATATAAATCCATTCTTTGCTTCATCATCAGTTGGAAGCACCAATTTTTCAACGATGCTTCAATATGCATGGTTTGCATCAGGTTTAACCAATGAAATCAGTGTTTTCCTAAATGTAAATCAAGTTTGCTTTTCTATAGAATTGGCAAAAGCTAAATGTGAATGTGGTCAATTACCTTTCATTCAATGTTCTGTTTGCTGACAGTGTCTCTGCTTTCTTTGTTTAAATGATAATTATCCAAAAATGTGCATAGTGTAAAAAATTGATATACATTGATATTAAAATAGAATATTTTATATTTTATTGTAATGCGTTTGTTTAAATTAATAAAAAAATTAAAACAATAAATGTTATTAATTATTCGAAACAAAAAAATTGTTTGCGCAGTAGTGCGACTTGAACTTGGACCGCCATCACTGAAAGCAGATATCTTACCACACAGCTGCACATCGCAGCAGATAGACTACCTTATTATACTAATTTATAACAGATTACAATATTTTTTTGGTTCATGTTCTTTTGTTTGACTGGCCATCTACACCTAATATTTTATGAGTGTGTTCAGTAGTGCCCTCTCTATGAACTACATACGTTTCATTCATATCCACATTTCCCAACTTGTGGGGTCTCCTTGTAAGATAAATAAAGAAACAAATCTGGGGTGTTTAAAAATCTTTTAGATGTTACATCTATGAACATTGATACTTAGATACCAGAGTCCATATAATATTGATACATTCAGCACTAAACAGAGTAATAAAAGAACATATTTATTCATTAAGAAACATTTTCAGTTTAAATAAACAATATACAGTTGGTTGTTTTGGGTTTACTGGAACAAAGGTCTTATAAGACCAAGCTGTGCCAGATATTGTGTAAAAAATAAATAAATAATTAAGACAAATACAGCAATAATAGAAAAGCAGTAAAAACAGCCTAAATAAAACCAACTGCAAAAAGATAACACAGTCAATATAATTTAAAATTGTAAATAAATTATATTTATAATTTTACCACTTATATATAATATAAATACAAAATTGAGCTGCTTATGTATACAGATAGGCCTCGATTAGCGCGACTTAAAAAATTGATACCGTTATTCGGTTAGCGCTTTCTCAAGAAAAACTATTTAATTTAAACCAATATTTTTAATAATATTTAAAAAGAAAAAGAATTCAAATTTTCAGTTAAATTATGAATTCAAAACTATTTATTATTTTTGTTTTTGTATAAATAGGAACTACTTTGCACTTTATAATTATCTCAAAATGCATTTAATATGCTATAATTCAATATAATTTTGGCATAATATTATAAATTATTACATAATTTTGAGATTATAAAAAAATCTTAAGGAAAGTAATTAAAAAAAGGATTCACAATAAAATTGAACTATGCAAATAGTGACTAAGTTCCTATAATAAAAGCAAATATAATTTGCAGGGGTTGATAATTGTGTGTGCTTTGATATAGGTTCTAGAAAATATTATCTATAATGAATCCCAATACATTTATTTATTTATTTAAATTTATCCACCCTACATAAATATGTAATTGTGTGCAGCCCCCTTTATTCCGAAATATACATAACATTGAAAGTCCTGGCTGCTCTATTCCAAAAGAATCTTAATGATTTCTCAAGTCGGTAGATAGGTAGGAAAATGAAATCTGATTTACGAGCATTATACTGTGGTACATTGAAGATTAAATTGTTGGAAGGTAGCTGTCCCCTAATATATTTTACTATTAAATTAAGATCTTGGTTTTTCATTAAGTCAGAAAATGTAGGTAATATCAAGAAATCGAGGCCTTCATCAGAGCAACCCCTAACACAACATGCATTTATTTTTCTAATTGTACATTGCCAAATCAAATCCAGTGAATTTAAATATGATATAGATCCAGATGCATATAATTGAATACCATATACAATAACAGATACAAAGCTTGCATAAAACCAGGCTCTTAAAACATATTTATCAGAAATTCTTGCAAGATATCTGAAGGTAAAAGCAGTTTTTCTTACTATTTGTTGTATCAGATAAGAAATATGGTATTTATATGATAACCGGCAATCTAGAATAATTCCTAAGTCTTTGTGGGATTGAATTGGAATGAATTTCCCCACACTGTTAGTCAAATTATTAGCATTTTCTCTTGTTTTCAATTGGAATATCACGTATTTTGTTTTAGAGCCATTAATAAGTAAGTTATCTTCATTAAACCATTTTTTAACTTTGTAGAAATCTGAGATTAAAGTATCTTTATTGGTATGCAAGATTTTAAAACATTCAGCATAAGCAAGCATTGTAGATTGAACCCTGCTAACAAAGACATCGTTTACATAACAGATAAATAAAAAATGCACTTAACGCAGATCCCTGAGTATACACATAGTTGGAAAAATTCAAGAGGATGATCATTTTGATTTGAAATTTGATATTTTTTGTTTTTAAAATAATATATAATCCAATAAGTGAAAATGTATTCCAGAGAAAAATCATCATTCAATTTCTTAAATAAGGCATATATGTCCATGGAATCAAAAGCAGAAGAATTATCAAGAAACAAAACATGAGTGTTAAGACGATTTTCCCAATTTCTGTAGATATTTTCTATAAATTGCATAAGGTTAGATGTGGTGGATCTGTATTTCATTGCATAGTGTTGATTATTAGAAATTTTAGTCTTGGCAGAATGATATATATATATTTGCAATACCTTCTCAAAAATTCTTAATAAGCAATCAATAATACATAGGGGGTTTGTAAGAGGTTGGCAGTGAAGGATTTTTATGTTTTTTTAAAATAGAAATGAGCTTTACATATTTCCATCTATTGGAAATGTATCCCTATTCTAAAGTGAGGCTGAAAATAAATGCAATATGTGAAACATTAGGAGGGATGATGTTTTGGTAAAATACCATCCCGTATCTTGTCAGCACCCAAAGAGAACTTCTTATTTGATTTAAGCGCCATTAAAACTTCTTTTTCAGAAAATGAAATCTTAACACAGGCAGGTTTAGGCAGATCAAAATCGATAATACTTTTGGCAGTGACTTTTGAATGTAAGAAAGCATAAATATCATGAATTAACTTCTTAGATAATGGAGAATTTACATGTTTTCTAGAATATACTATTGCATTGATAACACTCCATAATTTTTTAGGATTACATGCTGATGTTCTGATATTTTTGGATATAACACATGTTTTATCTTTTCTGAAACTTTCAGAAAGTCTAAGTTTCAGATTAATATATTCAAATTGATCAGAGTATATTCCATGTCTCTTCCATCTTTTGTGCCATAAATTAATTCTTTGTTGCAGCAATCGACTTGTAACAGAGATCCAATGTGGAGAGTTGTCAGTAATATTACCACAAGGAACACAGCCATCAATAGTTTTATCAGAGCTCGTACAACATGTTATAAATTTGATTTAGATCCATATTTGATTCACAGATGTGTTGCCAAGGTAACACACATATTCAATGAATAAGGTTTTGCCAATCACATCTCTTCCAATATCGTATATTGTAAGAGATAGAGTGGTTAGCATATTTCGACAAACAGCTCAAAAACATAGACATAGGGATATGATCTGAAGAGAAACCAACTGATTGTACTAGGTACGTATTACAGATGTTTGTGAATATTAAGTCTAAGAAGTTTTCCTTTCTCGTAGGAAAGTGAATAATTTGATGCAAATTTAGCGAAAAATAAATTTCCTCCATGAATAATCGTTGATGCTGGAATAAATAGGAATAGTGTGGATAATTGTTATGCCAAGTTATGTTTGAAAAATTGAAATCATCACATAATATTAAGTTATAAGTGTTTTTTTCCAAAACATCTATATAACAAGTCATATATATCAGTTGGAAAAATTGAAATCATCACTTGATATTAAGTTATAAGTGTTTTTTTCCAAAACATCTATATAACAAGTCATATATATCAGTAAATATGCCAAACTTTATTAATATATATATTATAATTTTTTGAAATAACTCAATTATTTATTCATTCATAAAAGTATATCTAATAATATATATAAATTGAACAAGAAACATTTCATAATATATATCCAAAACCAGATTTATTTCAGAGGTGAATCAGACAATATTATTTTACTTATTTTGAATATAAAATCATATTTCCAAGAGTTAAACTGAAAATGATCATATAATTTAAATAAATTTCATTAGCCAGAATACCCAGCATTGCTTGGGAATTTCAGGTTCACGAATTTCTGTGATAACTCGTAGGTCAGTAGTGTTCAACCTTTTTTTATGTGAGCTACTTTTCTATACTACGTTATTTGGCAATCTACTCTCTTATATAGGCTAGATCATGGCTTGCTGTTTGACTTCCACTGATCCGAATTAATTCATTTACCCAGCCTTATAAGAAAATTACTGATTTGACAATTTTAACAAAAAATAAACAAACAATAGCAAGTGACTCCTACATAATTATTTCTCTATCAGTAAGTATGTGAGGAAGTTAACTTGGACCTGTCCTATTTTTATTTTATTATGCACTCTATTATTATAAATAACATATAATAAAATAAAATTATATAAAATTAAAAACACAGATGTCAGCCAAAAAGGAAAAATTGCCTGAATAATATTATAACCAATAAGGATCTTGAGATTAAAATCAGAACAACTAAACTGTGATAAGCATTCCTTGTAAAGTATGGATTCTTGAGTAAAATATGTTTAACTGATAGGACACGATTACATTGATCACAAACAGACCAGTCTTCATCTATTAAAAGATGCCTAACAGTGAGCTGGCTATAAACCATCTTCAGCTACAATCAACACAATTACAGAACACATTTAAAAATAGTCTATAGAATATGTATGTCCCAATACCTATATTTAAATGTGTTCTGCAATTTTGTTGAGTGCAGCTGAAGATTGTTTATTTAAAGCAAAAATAATTTCTTAATAATTAAATATATTCATGTTTTTATTATTACTAAATGTGTTAATATTATAAGTATTCTAAAACTTATCAAGCAATTGCTAAGTAATTAACTAAATTAAATATTACTTCTGGATTCCAGATTAACCTCAATTAATCCACAAGCTATATATAATCAAGAGTATATCATATACATTTTCTTGTTTATTTTAAATGGCACTATAACAATTTTTTTTTACTTTACTAAAAGGTATATTTAATTATTGTTTCTATAATATGAACCAATATTTTAAGATGAGTAGAATAAAACTACCACAAACTGAAATTTAAAAATATTTTTAGTTTTTTTAATTGTATGAAAATTTCACTGAAATAATAGCAAAAGTATCTAAAATATTTAATATTCAAAAATGAAGTATAAATTGTTTTATATGTGCATTTTTATGGTAGCTAACTAAATAATGTATCAAATTGTAGAATTGTTATTCCAAAAAATAAAATCTTAAGATTGTTTAACAGATCAGATTAATATAATAAGAAAACCTTAAAAACCTAAACAAATCAAGTGCATTAATACAATTTTAAACTTTGAAATACAATATTCAGAATATTAAAAAGATGTTTTTTTCTTTCAAAATTGCTCAAAATGTTTAAATGAGGTTTAGTCATTTTAAATTTCATTATATTATAAAAAAATATTTTTTAAGCATTAAAATATTACTATTATAAATTTGAAAATATAAATTTATAGTCATTTATATAAACTAACTTGAAAGTAACAATTTAAATAAATTCCTAATTTTATATAAAACTTAAATTTATTACCATGAATATTGTCTGAAGAACTTCTATTTGCAGTTCCAAGAGAGACATCTGGAGGGTTATATATTCTAGATATTCCTTGTGAAGTAGAACATCCATCAGCTTGGTGTAGATCTTGTGGTTGCCTTGATAAAGCACTACCGACACCTCTTAACCATGATTCGCCATTGTGTGTATTTGCTAATGCTCTCAACTGACCAGAGTCTACTTCATCCAAAGGAGTAACTGGACTTGTTTGAACTGGAAGAAGATCTATAAAAAACAAATTTTTTTATTAGTTATAATAAAAATTAAAGTATGATTAAACTAAAGGATAAAGGAAATCAATATTGTTTTATAAATTCAAAAATAAATATCTATTAAATTATTACAAATATATCAATATAAACAACAAATCAAATAATAAGAAAATAATAAATCAAATTCTAGTTAACAAAAAAAGAAATTCTAGTTAAGAAAATTTATTTGAAATTTCTTGTTAATAATAAACTTGTATACAATAAACTAAAATAAATTAAATTCAAAAGAAATCAGCACAAATTTCCATTGAAAATGGTTTTTTTTTTTGACAAAAATGTGATTTTTAACAAAATTTTTTCATCTGACAATGAAAGATATTTGATATGAAAAAATAATTTTTAGAATACAGTTCAGAAATAAGCACAGGCTAATAAGTTGGAAAAAATATTTATACATATGCAAATATAAATGCATCATTATACAAAATTTTTATTGAAAAAATTATTTAGCAAATATATTCTTAATACTATATATTTGCTAAATTTTTAAATAGTTTGTAAAGTGTTCACAAACAAACTTCTGAATTTTTTTAATTCAACTCTTACTTATTTGAAATGTACAATTGAAATATTAAAATAATGTTTTTAAAATTTTATAATAATATTATATAAGATTTTAGTTTACTAAGCTTATTCTATTAAACTTTACATTATAGGAATATCCTTTTAATACTGCTAGTTTATCAGGTAAAATAGAGAGTAAAATGACTTAGCTTTGAGTATGTGCTCTATTTCCATAAGAATATATACATATAGCTATATATGAACTGTAATTACCACAATAAGATATTTTTTTAGTTATATTATTGGTATATACAAAAAAAAAAAACAATGCATCTGTAAAAAATAGAGTTAGAACTATGAAATTCGTTATACAAATGCCTTTCAATTAGATATACAAATAATTAAAATTTTATTGCCAATTAATGTTCAGGACATTTTGAAACACATGGGAAAGAACAAATCTAGAACCAATATCAGGAGCAATGTTTGTAAGTACAGATATATCTGTACTTACAAATATTCAATCAAATATCTGATTAATTTTGCTATTTCTTTATGTTAAGTAGTCTATGAAGATGCAACTATGACATATATATCAGCATTATGAGCAACTGAGCCAATTTGAGAGAAATCACTTAATACACTTATAGCAAACCTGTGACAAATTTGAATCAATTTTTTTGCAACATAAAACAATCAATAAAAAATAGCAAATGTGTACAAATATCTAAAATATTTAATATTCAAAAATGAAGTATAAAATATACTTTAATATGCATATTTTTTGTGATACAGTGATGCCTCGCAATTCGTCAGTAATCCATAGCCGAAATAATGTCGAACTGAGAAACTGTGGAATTGCAGGACAATATTTCTCATATTAGGCTATGTAAAACAGATTAATTTGTTATTGGTCCCCATTCCATTATCCTAACAGGTGAGGTGAGAGAGATACTCTACATTATTTACTTTATTATATGTGTTTTACTATTGTAAACACACTAAATTATAAAATACACTATTTTATACATAAAACACAATTTATTAGCCCTTGGATGTTGGAATGAAGTCTTTCAGCAAACACCCTAGCACCCATAATCTTCTCTTTCTGTTGCAAAACGTTGCCACAGTTGTTGTAGAAACACCATACTCGAGTAGTAACAATATACAATAACAATAACAAATATACAATTTAAAAAACAGTCACACCATACTCGAGTTACATTTTAATAGTTCTACCTTTCTGCACTTTATCTACACTTTTTTTCTTCGTCTCTTCGCTCAATTGAGAATTCTTCTTTTCGGAATTATTCCTCTGGTCAGTTCTCTTTGAACACACCTTTACATTTCACTCAAAAAATAATAATAATTACAAGTTTTTTACTTTCTGAAAGATATAGAATTGAAAATTAACATAAACAACACAGGCAAACACCAAAGTAGCCTAGAATTGAAAATTAACACAAACAACACGGGCAAACACCAAAGTAGTCCAAAATAGGGCAAACACCAAAGTAGCCCAAAAAGAACTGACAAATAGCAAATGGCTGGCAAACACCAAAGTAGCCCAAAAAGAACTGACAAATAGCAAATGACTCAGCAAACACTAAAGTAGCCCAAAAAGAACTGACAAATAGCGAATGACATCACCACAATTCCATGCGTACATGCACAATCCCGCGAAACTCAAATATCGAATTGCGAGACCGATGAATTGCGAGGCACTACTGTATAACTATATAATATATCAAACTACAGAATTGATAGTCCAAAAATAAAACTAAAATAAAAAATTTGACTATGCAATTTTACCATGAATATTGAAAGTTTAGGAAACTGAAAATGTCCAGAGTCAGCATAGTAATATATTTTGAATTAAAAACAAGGAGCCACATGTATGGATGATTTGTTAAAAATGATAAATAAGTACAACATATTTCTAAAATGATACCAATTCTTTGTATATATGGGTATTTATTTTTATTGTTTCTTGTTGCCAAATTGAAATAAACAACTTTCAACGAGAATTGCAGAGTCGGAGATTTTTGGATAGAGTCAGAATCGGAGTTGGAGTCGGAATTTTAAATTGCCCAGAGTCGGGAGTCGGAGTTAGATTTTTTTTAAAAGGTGGAGTCTAAATTGGATCATTTTCCATCTGATTCTGTAGTCCTTGGTTCCAGAGTCAGAAGTTTTTGGGTGGAGTCGGAGTTGGATTTTTAAACTGCCAGTGAGTCAGATCATTTGCCATCCGATTTTGCAACCCTGCTTTCAACATCAGGTAATACAAATGTTGGCATTCACTGCCTCTGTCTGGATGCAACTTAATGCTATATTGAATGATTACAGTTACTGGATTGAGTCAGTTCAATCCCTGAAGCTTGAATTTTTCATAAACAAACTGAGAGTGAGTCCTTTTAAGTTAGTTGACAGTATTTATTGAACAATGAAAAATTATATTTTCATGTAGTGTCAAAACAAAAATTGATGAAGGATATCCATCCTTTCTATAATGATTTGAAATTTTTGTTTAATTGTAGTAGTTATAATTATGAGAAGTCTTAACTATTAGATATGAAACAAGTTCTACTCCCCAAAATCAAACAAGTTGTCCAGCATTATGAATCAACCTAGTGTAGAAACAGGAAAGAGGAAATCTGCTTCTAAGATGCTGCAAAGAGCAGCCATGTGTCATTCATTAATATTTCTTGATGAATGAAGACTAACTAATTTATGATTTTTGCAATTATGCACTTATTTACAAAAATATCTTTTAATCAATTCCCTTATTTTACTGAATGTTTATAGCATTTTAATCATTGTATCTTTTATCTTTTTAATTTTTTGAAAAAAGATTTTTTATTATTCTAGCTTTTATGTTTTTATATTGATTATTATTATTTCATTCATCATTTAATTTTTTTTTTTAGCATATTTTAACTTATTTTTATATGAATTATGCACTTTATGCCATTTTTATAAATTAAATTTTTATACTTACATCTGTTTATTGAATTACTGCTGTTGTTATTAGCTATGGTTTTATTGGGTTTATCATGTTCTTTTACAAAATGTTTATAAGTGCTATTGTTTATTATTTCTTAATATTGTTTGCATTTTATAAGTCTTTCATTCATGTGGCAGTAATGTAAGATTTGCAGTTTGATTTTTTTTGTCATGCAACATTTGTCTGGATCAAAATGCATCAAATAAAAACAAAAACATTGTTTTTATAATGATTATTCAGTCTATGATTATTCAACTATGTTAACTAATGATTATTCAGTCTTAAAGTAAAATTTGTTAATATTTTTTATTGAAAACGTTTAGGTAGCCTGAGCTTTTCTGACTTTTTCTTAATAACAGTTTGTCAGCTAGAATGACTGAAAACACTCAAGTTTCAGCAATTCTATGAATGATGACTGATAATCAAATGTAAAACTCATATATATCAACTGAAATGAATGCAGGAAAGGAAAAAAATATGATAAAAATCCTCCCTAAGACATATTCAAGATCCTTATAAAATTTGGTAATGATAACATAAATACAAATTTTGAAGAATATAAGATGTCATTATTTATTAAAATCTTTTAATTTTAATAAAAAAACATTAAATTATTAATATATTCTATTTTTAATAGAATTTACCTGGAAATGTAGCCCATGGTGATGGAGCAGCTTGTGCTTCTATTCCTGCTCCCTAAAATATACATAATAAATTAAACTAAAATAATTTTAAATGAAGATCATAAATTTTTATTATAAACAAATTATGAAAATAAATAATTTTCAGCAAAATTTTAAAATAAAATCAAATTTACACATATTTGATAATTATTTAAATTGTGTATCATATCTGCAAATTGAAAAGTCAATGAATACTGAAAACATAAAAATTAAATAAAATCTATTCCATAGAATTCCTTACATATGGTGGTATCAAAAAATTTCTAAACTGACTCTATAAAAAGTGATGGACTAATCTGAGATTTCAGATACTACTATTTCTCTCAAAGTAGTTATCTTGGGAGTTGATGAAACACTTCCAGTAATTCTGCCATTGTTGGAACCTTCTGAAAGTCATTTTTCTTTATGCTCAGCACAATTCTCATCTCTTAAGGAATCTTCTCAACTATCCCAAATCTCCAACCTTTGAACTTTTCTGATCTGTGATGTTTTCATGCTACAGAATATGAAAATATTACAGATAGCCAAATCAGGAGAATAGAGAGGAATGGCAACACTGTTATTTTGGACCAAAAACTGCTACACTTTGATGGACATGTGGACTGTGGCATTTTCACAATAGATCATCCAGTTTTCAGTGGTCCACAACTCTAGGTGCTTAGCATGCTTGATGACAATTGGCTAGCTTTAAAGGGTCCTAACTCGAAAATAGTGTCATTTAGGCAATATGTTCATTTGACATTTTTGACTTGTTTTAATGCCTCCTATCAGCACACAAAACTTTACAACAAAAATGACAACAAAATGGCAAACAATTTTCTTTACCCTTTATATTTTCAGTTTGTTTGTGACAAGAAACCTCCTTAAGGGTAGAAGTTATGATCACCAAACTTGCCAAAATTACCTGCAATTGTTCAACTTAAATAACTAGCCTATTTAGTAATTTTTTAGAACAATCACTGTTAAACAATTATGAACAATGCAAAAATTCCATAGAATTTAACAATTTAGTCAACAGATGGTATTTGTATGTAATCTATATTTTTTGATTTAAATTTAATCATATTACACTATGATGATCATTATGGCCTAATATGATTAAATTTAGTCCCAGAGAGCTTACATATAAAATGCTGACATAAAATGGGAAGAAGTGGAAATAGTGAGAAGCATAAAAAAACCCAAAAAGATAGAACTGCAGAAAACAATTATTTTTGAAGAAAAATTAAAAAAAAAAAGTAATATAATGAATAAATTATATTCATAAGTATGGGGAAATGAATTGAAAAACAGAAAACACTATATAAAACATATATATGCAATTTTTTAAAAATATGTTTATAGCTTAACTTTTGCCATGTTAAAAATAGTAATGTGTAATAAATATTTTACTATGAATTTGTATTTTAATGTTTTATGTTTGCATCTTTATTTTATTAATTCATTATGTAATGTTCATCATTATAAATTAATATAAATTCTAATATTATAAATTCATTATTACATTTCATTATAAATTCTGATCTTATGTTATTATTTATTTATTCTATTTTTGAATATACATTTGCACATCATTAGAACACATGCACATCATAAAAGAATTTTTGTTTTTCAAATTTTAGAATATTCAATGTTTTTTTAGTCTTAACAATGATATAACTGAAGGTTTGTTTCAGAACCAAAAACATTTTTATTTTCAATAAAACTAAATTATTAAGCTGAATCCTTCTTTTGTATTGTTTTTTTTATGTAAGTTAACGAGAATAGCAGAGATTTTTATGGAAATTTTTAAACTTAAATAACCAGAAATCTTAACAACTGAAAGAAATAGTTTCTAAAGCATTTCAGATAGTTTTTTATTTAGTAGCATTAAGCTGATGTTATCAAAGTATCCAATGGATCAATGCCACTCAGTCCCAATAATTGCAGAATTAGGAATACTGACTGGGAATTGAATTTACTGTAAAATAAAATCTATTTTTATGTACAGAAATCATCTTTTCTATTTGAAGTGAAGGGATAAAATAAATGATTAGTTTGTTGAGTTGTTATAATTATCATAATCTGATGAATGTTCTCTATAAGAAAGAATTAAAAATAAAATGAAATTTGTTTGGACTATAATAAGTACAAAACTGAGATTAATGATAGTGATTAAACAATAATATATCATCTCTTCAAAAGAAAACAAATGAAGTTGTATAAAAAATTATTTTCTATTTTTTCATAATTGCAATTATTAATGTAAATATATTTTTTATAAAGAAATAAGGAATGCAAGAGACAATAAGAAAGACTATACAATAAAGTTTATGCCAGATATGCGAGGATGTTCATGTATTAATACAAAAATATAGAATAAGCACAATTAAAAAATGAATACAAACTCAAATTGATAACAAAGCAGTATCTATCAATAAAATTCCATCTGAGGAAGAACGTGACTTTTTGATGGTATTCTGATTATCATTTCATTTTATGCATCTAAATGTTTTATAAGTTTCCAAATAAAAATTTATTTTACATAACCACTTAATGCCTGATAACAAGTAACATTGTATCAAATAAGTAACATTAGGCAATATTTCAAAAGAAAAAAGTCAGCAATTTCTGATAATTTACAAAATAAACTAATAGAAGCACTATTATTCAGGTATTCCATTTGTTTGGTATGTATTACTTATGACACAACAGTTCAATTGGTAGAAAAAATAATACATTAATAATAATAAGGGATTAAAGGGTTTGTATTGTATATGATACTATAGACATTAAGTGGATAAATAAAATTTATATTATTATTTTATTTACTTTTTTAGGAAAATAACTGTATTTGAAAATTTCTAAAATAAAAATGATATTAAAAAAATAAATGTGTATAAATTTATAAATTTGTATTAATTGATATATTAATACAAATTTCTCCTGTCATAGAGACAGGAAAAATTTCCGAAAACAGAGAAATTTTCTCTATGTGAAAATTTCTCTATGTTTAAATTTCCATAAAATATCTGTAAATTAAGAGCAAAAAATTAAGCAAAATTTTCAAATCAAAGGAATTTTAATATTGATTTATATCTTATTTGCCTCAAATACAGATATATTCCATTTTTAACAACAATATAAATAATACAGAATCACAAGCAACCAAATTTAATTTTTCTTAAATAAAAATCAACAGTTAACTCTGTATGCTCAGTTTTCAAACCATTAATGATTGTGACACATTATTATATAAAAGAAACAAACCTCATACATAACTCCTCCTTCACTGATTTCAATTCTTTTATTTTGTTTAACTGGACAAGGCTGTAATTGCTTAGTGTTGGCATTCCACCTAAGATTTAAAGGCGATTGTCTAGCAGGTGAATTTCTAGATGTCTGCTCTGAAAATATCTTTCTTTTTATTGTTTTGGAATCAAACAACAGTTTTCTTCCTTTCAAATGACAGTCACGATATAGAACAAGTCTGACTTGTTTTTCACTTTCAAATTTACTGAGCTTTTTACTGAAAAAAAAAATCCAATAAAAATTTTTAATTCTACATTTTTTAAAATTGTCACTAAAATTATAAATAATATTTAATCAAAAAATGTAATTATATTTTATTTGCTACATCTCAAATATAAGTAATATATATAAAATTTTCAACAATGAATTAAAAATTAATTGGATTATTATTCAAAACAGTTATTTTAACATATAATATTACCATATCAGCAATAATCACTTTTATTAATCTAAGCAAGGATTGAAATTATGATTAATAAATCTGTTATTGTTTGTGTTATAATTTGAAATAAATAAAATTTTAATAGACAGTAGTAAATTTCAACTAAAATAAGTATCCTACATTATTTAATGATTAAATTATACTTGTGATTATTTATCTGGAAAAATATTTTAATTATGATTTAAATATGTAAAAATATTTATAATAAAACCTAGGACATTTATGAATAATATATATATATTTAAATTTATATTTATAAACATTGTTCACTTTTTACTTTTAAAAACAAGGCCTGGAATTCCAAATACTAAAATAATTATTTTAAATTAGAATATTTCATTTTTAAATCTTAAATTAAAATTTACCTATAACAAAAAAATTAATTTAGTTTTATCTGAATAAATATATTAAATTTTGTATATTTTCGGTAAGCTGTTTAATACAGAAGTGAAAAGTGGGAATATAGAGAAATTATTCCATTTGTTAATTTTATAAAATATCCCAATGAAATTTTTCTAAATTTTATCAATAGGTGTTCCTGAATTAAAATTCATTGTATTTTTTTGTATTAATAATTTCTATATTTTCAAAGTAGAAACAATTACCATCTGCTTTCAAAAGTCATTAAATTAAAAATCATCCACAAATACTTCTGCAATTGAGCTTGTGAATGGTTTAACTCTATATTTTCTTTTAATTTTCTAAAATAATTATTTTTGTCACATGTAAAATTATATCTGTATCTGTAAAGCTATAATTATTTCCATTACAATATAATACTAATAGGTGAAAATTTATTGGTATTTTTAATTGCTTTCTTATATTGTTTTGAATTATTTTTAAAACAATATTTTATTTTTTCTAAATAACAAAATGTATTTTCACATGTACATGATGTGTACTAAACAATGTATGATTTATTTTATAAGTGCTATATACTCATGTATAAAAGTAATTCCAAATTTCAAGACTTAAAATAATTTACTACATTAACTCATAAACAAGTCTAAATATTATTATTTTTTTTGCTTAATGTTACTAAAATATGTGTAATATAATTATTAGCTTTTTACATCCTCTTCAGTTGCATTCTCCTTACAAAACAGAGTTAAAATAATTTACTACATTAACTCATAAACAAGTCTAAAAATTATTATTTTTTTTGCTTAATGTTACTAAAATAGGTGTAATATAATTATTAGCTTTTTACATCCTCTTCAGTTGCATTCTCCTTACAAAACAGTTTAAATTCTGTTTTGTAAGGAGAATATAACTGAAGAGGGCAGTGGCGTAGCTGACGGTCAGCAGACTCCGCGACGAAGGGGCCCCCGAGCTTCGTGGGGCCCCAACTCACCCTGAAGAAAATACCTCTAAAAACAACTGACGCGGGGGGGCCCCAACTCACCCTGAAGAAAATACCTCTAAAAACAAACAATCAATCCCCAATAATCTCGATTTTAACGCAGAACAGTTAAACCTATTTAACTCAGGGCGTCGGTGTTCGTAGCTGGAACTCTAAAACTTAAGTTAGTGCTAATTTACAATTTATGTATTGTTTTCACATACATTTTTTTTGTTTCCAGATGTAGCGATTATTTGATTAAAGCGCTACAGTACGTCTAATGCAATGCTCTCGAAAGTGGCAAACTCCCACAAACTAAGCTGTATACATTTATACGACACAAGTTTAAAATCTTATACATAGAACAAGTATATCAAATTATGCGTATCATTTATTAGAATGTAATCATGTGTTTAATGTCGCAAGTGCAATTAGCAGGTTTAGCTATGTTATCCACAGAATGCAACAGAGTTAAAAAATCAATCTACTCATAGAAGAATTTGCAAATAAAAATGCCAAACGTTCGGAACGATTTTATAATACCATATTGTCATCCATTTAAAAATTCATTCATCCAAACTTTTAAAATAGTTTTAAAATGCTATTATAATCTGTATAATAAGAGTTTTCCCCTAGAAAATTTTTCACATTATGCTATCATAGTCATTAGGCCTAAACCAATAACAAAGGCAGAAATGTTTAGTTTCTTATTTTAATGATGTTTACTAGAAATTAACAGATAGTCCAAATAAAATAGAATAGCCAATTAGTTATTATTCACAGTAGAATTAGTCAAGTGTTGATAATCTATTGAAATGAGGATAATTCAGAGCCATTGTGGAAACCGGTTAGAAGAAAATTTTTATTTAATTTGTCCAGAAATATAACAACTTTTTCCAACATCATAGAAACTAAAGACAGGAATCAAAAAGTCCAGTAAAGTCTTCACTTAAATTTATAATACAACTTCTATCATCACTGATATTTTTATGCATTTGTGGATTCCATGGGGAGTTTTAATGATGAAATGTTTGTTCTTTTGACACCCACTCTGACACCAAATTGTAAGGACTGTGGGAGTCAAAAACTTGTGTGCATCTAAAATTTGAATGCCAGGTCCTGATACCAAGAGCAGTTTAGACCATGTTGTTCCAGCATGGTGAACAATATTTAGACAAGCACATATCAGGATTTTGTTTTAAAAACTGGAAGCAAAGTTTGATAAGCAGTGCATCAGGGATTCAGAAAGTGAAGTAAGAAGCACAGAAACAATTGACAACTAATATAGATCGGAAGAGCGGTTCAGCAGGAATGCCGAGACCGATATCGTATGCAAAAAAAAAAAAAAAAAATCATAGGCGTTCTATGGAATTTCTGTTACAGTTCGGAATTCTTGATATGGCTGATGAGGATTATAATTTTAATCGAAAGCGCTTCTAGTATATTGTATAATATTTAACATTAAAGTATATATATTGTTTCCTGCCTTAGAGCTGTTTATTATTTATTTGGTAATAAAATCATTATTATTAATTTGATTTGTCACAATACTGTTTTATTTTATAAGAAATATAAGACTAAATATAAATACTAAACATTATTTGAAAATATTTTCATTGAATTTCAATTATGCTGTTAAAATCAATAATTTTCAGCCAACACTTAAAAAATAGAAGATCATTATTAATAAGAAAACATAATAAAGAAAAAAAAGATTATGATAAACAGAAGAAAAGAACAGTTATTCAGTCATGGTATGAAATAGCAAGTTCTGAAGTACCTTCTAGACATAAAAGGGATGACATTTCTTGGATATTTTCAGAGGTATATATAGTATATACAGTAGACTCTAGATTAACCAGAGTAATCAGGAGTTATCTAGAGTTGTATTATTCAGGTTAATAACCTGAATAATACAACTCTAGATAATTAAAGTCTACTGTATAATTTTATTTTCTATTTCTTATAATTTAATATATCTGAATTTCCTATAGCTATAATTTTAGATTAGTACAATAAGATATTGCCTAGATATTAAAATGATATTAAAGATATTTTTATATTTATAATAATGCTATCTATGAAAGTAAACAACACTCTGCTATCTAATAAGCAATTTCACCTTGATCTGTTTTGTTAAAAACTAAGTATGTCCTTTTGTATATTACTCCATACCCTTCAAATTTAGGGAAAAAAAATTTGTTAATCTGCTTAAGGAGGTTATACACAAACTCAATTCATGTATAAACAGGATAAATATGGACAGTAACCCTACTATGAGGTTGGAAAAGAAAGCTAAGAAAATAACTGACTAAAAGACTTTCTTGACTTAAAATTTAAGTCTGTGAAAATTCTGGTGAATCATATGCTATTTAGATATATATCACAGGATCTGGGTTAAATCTGGAATTGAATCCAGTTTCTCTAGATAGAATGCTGAAACATTGCATGCAATTAATCTGGTTGACAAAAATTTAATTAGTATTTTATAATGGATTACTATTTCAGAAACTATATTTTCAGATCTTATCCAACCAAGTTGTCTTTAAGGCTTATTTGATTTTTAAATTTTCTTTTGAAGTATTACATAATTTATCAAATTTTTCTATCAATTTTATAATATGAATAAAATTATAAGTTTATGAATGATTGATTTATTTTGAAATTTTTATATATTTTAGATGTTTTCTAATGCTGCAAAAAATGAGCCTCATTTAAAGCCACGAACAGATTCAGATCCAGATATTGCAGCTATTTATCAATATTTTGCTGACATGTTAAGTGGTGTATTTCCAGCAGATTTAAGACCAGTTGATAGTACTGTTGTTTTGTCTTTATTACATACTCTTGGTAATATTATTTCTAAAGGGAACTTTAATTTAGAAAAAGAGATGTATTCAAGTAAGTATGCATTGAAATCATATTAATATCTATATGAAAGGGATTATAACTAAGTTTTAATATATTTAGTATTCTAAATCTTTATCATAACTTCAGCAAATAAATTTTGAGCTAAAATTACAAATTTAAATTTTTATACAAATACTCTTGATTTATGATGAGATACTGTTTGAACTCCACCATCATAAGTCATAGTGGTCATAAATTGTAAATGCCCAAAATTTATGAATTTCTCATTACTAATGGACAATATACATTATCTTAATAACATAATGAACATAAAAACTACAAGAACTAGATACAAAATAGGTGTTTTCCATATCCATTTATCAAAACTTTATTCAGGGACTCAAATCTATGTGGATTATATTGACTAATCATAAAATTTATCAATGACTTTACTATAGTAAGTATAAATGATCATAAGTCTAAGACTACCTGTATATTGATTTTGATTTATTCCTAATAGAAATTTATAATATTTTAAATCCAATAAATTTATAATTATTCTTTTAACTATTTTTTGAAAATGTTCTATTTTTCTATGAATATCCTATGCTCGCAAAAGCACATTTTCCAATGTCTAAAAGCTCATATTTAGCTCTCTTGGAAATACTTGAGCAATAATTTGACTATTAATTACAATACATGTCAAATCAGTAATAAAATGAAATTTGCTTCTATCATAATGTAGGTATTCTCTTTCAAGTATTAATATGCATTTTTTATATTATTTAATCCATTACTGGTGAATTCGCTTTCATTAACAAAAAAATATGTATTAACTAGCAAACCTATGCCTAGCATTGCTCAGACAGTTTATTGTATTTTTTAAAGGTTTAAATAAAACTATGAATTAATTTTTACATTAATTTTTCAACTTTTATTAAATATTACTTAAAAATAAATAGTCATTCATTGTCTTTGGTTATAAATAGGCTGTAATGTGCTGCCATATGTTGATAAAAGAAATGTTTAGGTAAATTAAACTGATCCTTAGGTGTGTATTATATTAATAATGCCTTTCCTATAATTTGTTTAGATAAAGGTAACAAAAAAATTGTTTCATAAAAATCAATTTAGCCATTCTTGCATTATTAATTAAATATATTAATAGCAATACATTATAGGATTATTTATTATCTATTGGTGAAAGTAATTTATATAAATTATGATTATCTTTGGGGACATATATTAACTTATTTCCATGTCAGTGATAAAAAAAATATGATTATAATTATGTAATTAAACCTTATTAATATACAAAAAATTAAAATTTCATATCTTACTTAATTTTTATTGAAATATTTTTAAATTTTTACAATTTATTATGATTTTTGTTCTCATTCTAATAATATAACAATTTTTTTACAACTTTTTGTTCTGTTTATGAGATCAAGAAAAACATGATTTTTTTTTTTGTATGAAAAATTAGTCATCCAATGAAATAATTATTTTTGGATAGCAGCAAGTCCTGCAAATAAAACAAGCCATGAATAAAGCAAATTTGGCCATATTTCGAAAAAAGAAGAAAAATTCACATATGCAAATTTTAATTAATGAAGTAATGTTGTATAATTAGTTCAAAAGTGACAAATTTATTGAAATATTGTCATGTTAATTAATAATTTATATTTATTGACTTGCATTTTCTTCATTTCAATTAATTTTGTTCAAATTTTTATAAATTTGTAAATTTATATTTAAAAAACCTAACATAAACAAAAATCCTCTCCACTCATACATAGAGAGCTATAATATTTTCTACTTTGCTTTAATTGGATCCCAGATGGTTTATTGTACCAATCAATCAAATACCATATGCTGCCGGGTAAAGCAGGCATGACACAATTTCCCAGGAAGCAAGTGGGTGCACTAAAGTAATTATGTCATGCCCATTTAAATAAATGATGATTGTTTACATTTGTTTTTCTCATTTTTTTGACAAAAATACAGTGAAAATGAATTAAAATTCAATTATTAATATATAATAATGTCTATTTTAATAGAATTAATAAATATTTTCATATGATCTATAATATTTTTTTAATTTTAACATCAAATATTTCATCCTATAAAAAATTAATATTTGCAAAAAATTTCTGAAATTAATTTACTTTCAACATATAATCAGAACAATATGAATACAGTAGTCCAGAACAGGGTTTCTCAACCTTTGGATTGCGACCCAATATTGGATCACGTTAAATTTTTAATGGGTCGCAAGGGAACTGGTAAAATACCGAATTAAAAATATAAAAAAAATAAATAAATAAATAAATAGACCAAAAAATATCTTTTACATTAATTTCGAAAATTAATTGAGATTCTGAATAGTATTAATTTCTCATACACTAATATCTGAAGTTAATTTTAACATTGTGAATGTAACTTAAGTCTATGTGCATATTTGTTCCATCCATCCCTGCATTCATCGGCACATTCCCCTTCCCAATTTTGCTAGCTTTGAACCAGTATATAATTGTCAGTTGTCAGAACAGCAATAAGAATAATTTTGTATGTACATTACCATTTTTTTTAAGTAGTCAATGTGTTCATTTAGTGTGTTAATTGTATTTTGTATTTCGTTGAAGAGTGTTTTTGTATTGAAGTATAGGAATTATATTGTATGTTTTACTTTACAGTTCATGGTTATATTTCATTGTATGTGAGTAATACTGTGAGGTTAGTAGAATTATAAATGGGAAGTGAAGTGCAGAAAATTAAATTCTTTTGTCAGGCCAAATTTGCCAATGTAATACAGAATTTTTTTAAACCATCATAAAAAAAATACAATATAAAGAAGATATCCTAAAAATTTCAAGCAGATAACAAAAAATAAGGAAAATATTACAATTTGTCTAAATATAAAAAAATTTAATAAATCTATGTCAGACAAGCAATAAATAAACAGAAAAAGCATCTGTTTATTCATATAGATACCTGTTTTGAAATACTTTTGACTTTAAAAGTCATTGTCAGCAAGTAATAAAACTTAAATATATTCCAAAGGTGGAATACATTCGAAAAACTACTAATATTCTAGATTTCATTGAATTATGCAAAAGTAATTGATAAAACTTCAAAGCAAAAATATATAGAAATAATTAACATTAAATGCTATAACTGAATGCAAATCTCATTTAAAATGGGGCTTACAAACTATAATTTAGATTTTTTTTTAAAACTTAATACAAATTTATTATATTCTGATATTCACAGCAATGCAGTTGGGATGTTTTCAGAGAGATTATCATTGATTACTTAGCAATCTTTGCTATTCTTGATTAATTGAAGAGCTGCTGCCATTTTCATTTCCTCAAAATACTGGACTTTTCCAAATATTTTTACATGATTCCATTTTATGTCTAATATTGTCTCAGAGAATATTTTGGATGGCACTATAGATAAATTTGGACTTTTAATCTTTTGCATCTACTCTTGTTAACCTTTATAAATTTTGTATTTTTCAACTAGCATTCGAATGAGCAATAGTAGACAGTTTTCACAAAACAATATATTTTATTCAAATAGTATAATGGATATGAAAGTATCAAAAACGTTATATTGCTTGAATTAAAATACATTTTTATGAAAACTGTCTACTGCTACTCATTTGAGTGTTAGCTGAAAAATCATCTTGATGTTTGTAGAAGAAACAAATTATAGATATATCCATCAAAAGTAATCAAATTTTGCCAATCAAAATATTGTAATGATTATTTAAATACTGCTCAGGCATTCAACATTGAGATAAGAAATAGGAAAGCAAAAATCTAACAAATCTTTAAAAATACGTTTTCTTCTGTAATATCATTTTTACTGTTTGATCCTACACTTCAAACTTCTACTCATACTTCCTACATATTCTTCATTTAATCTTGGGATATTGTATAGGGTTGTCCGGAAAGTTCGTGCGTTTTTTTCAATAAGCAAATAAAACGAAATTTACATTTCCTACATATTCTTCATTTAATCTTGGGATATTGTACCAACATTAAACAATAACACAGGATTAAATGAAAAATATGACCTGCACAAGGAGTCAGATGGAACTTTCTCATTTCTAAGGGGTGCATAAGTGTTTTTTTTTTTTTTAACTTTTATAAGAAACTGTTATTCGTAGTTTCTTCTTCAGTGTTCCTTATAGATTCTATTGAGGGATTGTACAATATAAGTTTCTATAGGAAATCATTCCCAACAATGCTCTACATTTTTGGGAATGATTCATTTGCCATATTTGGATAAAAACTTGATTTATTTGGTTTCCACATCACTTGGCCACAAGACTATTGTATACTTTTAGCAAATTTGTATGCATATTCATTTGTTATATTTATAATTTGTCTTATAATGTTATTGTATTTTATTCTTTATAATTCTGGGATATTACTGTGTATGATCATCCTCACAGAGCCTGAAAATTTGTTCTTTTATATTACAGATGGTCTGGAGATAAAGCTGGAATAAACATTGGGGAGTAAACCTTCTTCCTATAAATACTCAATAGATATAAGCATAGGTAACATTCACTGCTTTTTATTGAAACATCTAGAAAGTGATAATTTGAAATTGATTTCCAGTCTATGGTTAGCATTAATTGTAGAGCTTGATTGGAAATGCTTGATGTATTATATCTTCCACATTGTCATTTTCATTCCATATGACAAATTTGTTATCCATATATTTAGCATAAGCTATATAGATAGTATAAATGTGGATAATACTGCAGCTTCTTAGCATCTCAGAATTAGTTTGGCCATAACTTCTGCCATAGGGACTCATATGAGAACTCCTGTCATTTGCCTCTTTGTAATATACTAATTACTTACAAACTAAATTAGAATTGTATAATATTTAATGCTAATTATTTTTATATGTATTTTTTATTTGTTAATTTTTGCATAATTCATAAGACTTTCTAGAATGCCATTGATTTTTTGAATATATTCCTTATTTGGAACATATTTAACTTGCATTACTTGCTGATGATGATTTTTAAAGTTGAAAATGTTTCAAAGGATGTAACTATATAAATAAACAATTTTTTCCCTTATTTAGTGCTTGCCTGACACAGAAGATTTATCAGTCAAAGATAGATAATATTCTTGAGCTTAATTTTTAATAAAATTATGAATATTAATATGTCTGATTAAACATAGAAAAACAGATATTGTCATGAAAGAGTTAATAATTATTTTTTTTAATTTGTGTTATGGTGTTACCATCTATTATTTATAACTGATCTTTTATTTTTAATTAATTTCTCAAAATAAAAATTTACGATGGCCTGGAACTGAATCAAGAATCTTGGATTTACCATTCTAATTACTTAACCAGTTAATAGATGCCCTATAACATAAATTAATAATAATGATTGTTAATTGCAGTTTATTCCATAAAAGTATATAGACAGTCCCCAACTTATGAAGATTTATCTTAAGTAGAGATCCCGACTTACAAAAAAAATATACTGATAGAAGCAAATAAAACTATAATAATTGTTAATTGCAGTTTATTCCATAAAAGTATATAGACTGTCCCCAACTTATGAAGATTTATTTTAAGTAGAGATCCCGACTTACAAAAAAAATATACTGATAGAAGCAAATAAAACTATAACACAATATTTTTCTCCTAATAATATCATTTATCATATGTACACATGTTTTATGTGCTTATTAAGTTAGCTTTAATTAATGAACCAGGCCTGGAACTGGACCCCTCCTGAAAAACTGAAGATATGGGAGTTGGAATTGAATCCAGATCTTCCAAGATGGTGAGTGATTGCTTTACTATTTAACAATTTAGCCAACTTATGTGCTTATTCTTTAATATAACTATTTTTAATGTTGCATCTTTGTAATATACTAGTACTATATGGGGTATGTTTCGACTTACATAGGATTTCAAAAAATGATCCATTTACATAAATTATGGGAATTTTTGTATTACGGGTCATTTTGTTGATTTAGAATATTTGATAAATATCATAAGAATAACTGATAATTATATATATATATATAATTGCCATATTATCTGATGTTTCTATTTGTGTTGGTTGACCTTGCCATTCGATTGTTTTGGCGGGTTTAAAACAACTTGATTTGCCATTCGATTGTTTTGGCAGTTTAAACAACTGATTTGTCTACTAATGAACCGGTTTTGCCTCCAGAAGAGTGGCGGTTGGCGATTAGTGAGGTGGCGGTTTGTAGAGGGAATTTCATGTTTTAACATATAGGAGGAGATTTGTTATTGGCTTTCATCCATGTTTTAACATATAGGAGGAGATTTGTTATTGGCTTTCATCAGGCGTAACGAGGGTGGCGGTTTATAGAGGGGCGGCTTAAAGAGGCTTGACTGTATATGTATTTTTCCACAGTGAAATTTTTAATAAATCTTCATTACTTGAAATATTCTTATAAAATTCTTCAAAAATTGGAAAAATTGCATTTACCTTGTAATATTGATTTCAACGTTTCTGCATTCAGCTGCATTTTTTCTGAGGTCTAAAAATTATTCACCACTGAAAAACTTTCCATTGCATCATTGATGCCTAGCCAGAATAACGCAAATGAAATTATTTTCTTAATATTCCGCCTTCTTATCCCGCCTTCATCTAATAACTGTCTGAGGTGATAAAATTCTATTAGAAAGTTATGTAGCCAAAATAGAAAGATCTTAAGGGTGCATTTGTTGACTAAGATATTATAAAAGGGTGATATGTTAAAATTAAGCCAATTTTTAGTAGATCAGCTTTCATTAGTTGTTATATGAATCATGGATTTGAATAATGCCAGCAGTCGATAGATCAGCTTCCATTGGATGTTATAAGAATCATGAATTTGAATAATGCCAGCAGTACGAAAAAAGTGAAACGCCATTTTCAGAGAAGCTCGACAGGGTCGAAATTCTTTTAAATTATATAATTAAAATTATAATTAAATCATTTTAAATTTGAATAATAATTTAAAACATACCTATTTAAGAAATTGCACAAGTATTAAATACAAACACCGTAAAATTACAAAAGGTATTGAATTGATTGATTGACAAAACGATTTTATTTGATTTTGAATATATTTTGCAACCAATTTCTTATGCAATGACGTTTATTCTGGTTAATGGTTAATCAAATCTATTTTTTATGCAATGACGTTTATTCTGGTTAATGGTTAATCAAATCTATTTTTTGTAAAAAATATGACACTAACGACATCTACAGTTTACCATATGAATTGTTATTTATTACTTTTCTAGAAATTATATAAACTATATCGCTGAGATATGGAATAGATTTGATATTTTTTGTATTCATCTTATATCGATAAAATTTTTTGCATTATAAGCTATTAGTTGGAGGGCTGCGGTTTGCCCACCCTGGCTTAGAGTCACTGCCGTGCTCTTGATTGATTTTTATTTTTAAATCATTATTTTTTAACAATAAAAATACTAGTTAATATACAAAGCATATTGCTTAAGGAATCTGAATAACTCAAATACTAAAATTATATTTTTCTTCTAATATTGTTAAAAATAACAAGAAATAAATTGATACACATCTTAAATAATTGAAGGTTTTGATAAATTTGTATGATGATTATTGAAGAAAGTATACGCTGTATAGATAAACTTTTGATCTATTTGTTAAACAAGTTTCTCTAACAAATTCATTACTGATAAATTTAATCTCTTCCGTTAACTTTAGATTAAACTTTTTTCCCTTATTTGATATACAGTATAAACAAATCTTCAACTTTTCGATCTTTAGCGAAAAACACAAATTATTAATCAAAATATATAATTTCTTTATAAACAGGAAGACATATCATAAATCCAATTTTATATTTTATTAAGAAAGGTAAGTCAGTCAAATTACATTTAAAAATATATTTAAGCTATGAACTAAAATTTAATTTTATTTAAAAAATTATATATTTTTTTCAGTTAGAAAGTGAATTGAAGAATTTTATCTCCTAAGGAATAGATTGATAAATAATTTGTGTATTTTAATTAATTTTATTTTAATTTTTAATTACATTTTCTTCTTCATATTCATTAACGTATAATCATCATCCATATAAATTGGATTAGTATTAATCTTGGTGGAAACATTATTTTTACTTTTTAAATTTATTTTAAAATTCATTCCCTTCTTAATGTATTGTTAGAATTGTTTTATTCCTCCTAAAATTATTTATTGTAATTATATATGTTACCGTCAAACCAGAAATTAGTTAAATCCCGATTTGCCTAGTTGGAATTAGTTGGAACTAAGTGATTTCGTGAATACTAGTATTAACTAATCAATGCTAGAATTCATTAAGACATTTCAGGGAAAATTGGAATTGATGGAAAAATTGCTTTGTTTGAAATTATTTACAGTTTTTACTATTTAAAAGCAGTTTTGGCTGAAATGGATCAGTTAAAAGTGATGGATCAGTTGTCGGGAGAAGTTCCTAATGCTCAAAGAGGTCTCAGAAACAAATATTTCTTTGAGGACGGCAGCTAGGAACAACAAGGCACCACAAGGGTTCATACCACGATACACTTACAACGGTATGCCAGCTAGATGTCTCATATTCGTTCCTACTGCGCATTACGTCACTTGCGAGGGAGAAAGCGAGGAGCAAGGTTGTGTTTTAAAATGGTTTCCCTTGTCATCGTATTGCTGTAGTCGTTTCAATTATTAACATTTAAATTATTTGTTTCGTCCTTTGTTCTTGAAAAAGTTTTTAAAATGCCAAGCTGGGAAAAACGCCTTCGGAACCGATTTAAATAATCAGAAAACAATTCTTAAAAAACTTCGGAATTTATTAGCACCATG
>AYEL01070401.1:0-19404 GCA_000484575.1 Olivierus martensii
GGGCTATGCGCAGTAAGGAAATGGGGCTCTGGAGTTATTAAACAGGTTTCCGCTGTCGACCTCAGGTACACTTTCAGCTCGTACAGTACAGTATGTACTGTACGAACTGAAAGTGCGGGCTGTAACAATATGTTTTTCTCTACAAAAACTACAATATGTTTTTTCTCTACAATCTTTTAAAAAAGATTTTAACTCTTTTCTTTTACAAAAACGAATAATTACGTAGCTTGCCCAGACACTCCACTGACGTCATTGTAGATACCCTATCCCCGTAGTCATTACATAGACTAGTCTTTGCTACTGCGCATATAATTACCCCGGCCATGACTCGTGAAACGGACTATAGCTCCAACGTAAAAATTAAATGGAAATAAAACATATTCCAAATTATTATTATTATTATTATCTAAGAAAATAAGTTTCATTGAAAATAATTTTGCGTATTTTTAATTATTTGTTTATAATGATAAAAGCATATAGTGCTCGTCTTAATATATAAATCACGTTCTAGAGATACGAAGTTCTCCCTCGCACGTGACGTCATTCGTTGCTAGGCGCCTGGAGTTATCTGCGCGCTAGCATACCGTTGTAAGTGTATCGTGGTTCATACGTTGTGTTTGCGAGAAATATTTTATTTCGAAAAGATTCTTGTGCAAGAAGAACGGAATTCTCTGCAACTCTAACAGTTTTCCATGCCGAAATAAATAATGTACATCATAAATATATTTCTTCTGTAAATTTCATTTGCTATGTTCATAAATATATTTCTTTTGTAGATTTCAGTTATGATGTTTTTATTTCCCCCTAACGCATGATTGCACAATTAGGAAGATATCAGCCTTATCATCATAATACAAAATTTTAGATAATACTAGTTTAAATTTTAAGTAATTTTAGTTTTCACTAGTCATATCAAGTTTTAACTAGAGAAGTTTTAGTGAAAACTAGAAGTTTCTAACAAATGTAGTGAATTCTAGCATTGATTAGTTTAATACTAGTATTCATGAAATCACTTTTTTTTTTTATCTAGTTGCAACTAGGCAGATCGGGTTTTAACTAATTTCGGATTTTGACGGTAACATATATATTTTTCTTACTCAATTGGATTTTTATAAAATTTACCAGAATATAAATATGATGGATGTTCAAACTTCTGAGATTTCTCTAATAACTATAACTATCTGACAGATTTTAACAATATTCAACAAAATGGATTGAAGATGATTTTAGTTGCATCCGGTTTCGTTAATAATTCTAAAATAAACGACATGCCTCATAAAATAGGCAATTAGTTTCTTTTTTTTGATAGAAAAGAATTCATCAAGTCAAAATGTTTTCCAAAAAGAAATTGTTAATAATTTATTCTCGATTTAAACGAAAATTTATCTGATGATGTCGAATTATTTTCATAATACTGAATTTGAAGTGAACTTTAATTCAACATCTAAATCTGTTCATTTTACAAAGATAAATAATCACAGCAATGATTAAGCTCATGTTGAATGCCTGAAAATTATCTTGTTGATCAGAACATAAAAATAGTAGAGCGTCGATTATCCGAACTATTAACGCTGAAAAAAGTTATAGTATCTTCTTTTAGTGACTGGTTCCTGCGCTCAAATATCATTCTTACCCCTTTATGCATTCGTTTCCAATTTATTCAGATGTATAATAATATTAATGAAAATTAATATTATAATTTAATTGTTTACAGATAATTTGAATTAAAAATGAAAAAGTTTTCTTCATTGATGATTATATTCCTCTCAATGATAGCTTTTACTTGCCAAATAACCAAAACTGAGTATTTAGATTTAACTTATGAATTAAATGAAAATACACCTGTGTATCCTGGACTTACTCCATTAACTATCACACTCCTAGAAAATGGCACGCAATCAGAAGGTTATTGGTAAGAAATGTATTTTGTATTTTATTATTATAAAATGATATAAATAGGTGCAAAGAAGATGAGTATAAAAATAAAGCTTTCAATAAGACATCTTAATCTAAGATATAATACAAATGAAGGCTCCTTTATTCGGTACAAGTTTACTCAACTTTGTTGACTATTCTATTCAATTGATAATTATAAACTAGCAAAATGTTTCTTCTTCCAATCACAGCCTGAAAGAAAGAGGTTTTTTTTGTTTGATTACATGATGGTAATAGTATAAACTAGTGATGGGCAAACTATGGCCCGCAGGCCAGATGAGGCCAGTCACGACGATTTGTGCGGCCCGCGGTTCGTGCACAAGTGTAAAATTTTTTTAAAATTTTATCACAAAAATGTTAAATTACATAAACAAGCAACATAAGTATTTAATTAAGTTTAGATTTTGTACGCTAAAATGTCCCCTTTAAAAAAGCTGGAGTGTGCCCAGAGGCGGATGTAACAGCGGGCGCACCAGGAGCGCGCCCTACGCCCCGATTTCTGGGGGCCCGCAGCTTTATACATTTTTCTAATGCAATTATAATTACGTACAAGTTTTCAATCAATAGTAAAACCTTTGCGCCCTGCGCCCCGATTTCTGGGGGCCCGCAGCTTTACACATTTTTCTAATGCAATTATAATTACGTACAAGTTTTCAATCAATAGTAAAACATAATAGTATTTGTTTATTTTCATTAACAACCAAAACCTAAATACAATGACAGACAATTACAATATGCCGAATACGAAAATTACACTGGCAACATGCGAAAAGTTTGTAGTAACCTACTTCACCTTTTGCTACTCAAAATATAAATAGTACATAATGTTTTATTTATTTAAAAATATGGTCAATATGTATTTTTATTCCCTTGATTCTCTCTTTTTTTAAGAATCCCAATATTTTCTTCTGCGCACGGGCCTCAACCGGTCTTAATCCGCCACTGAGTGTGCCCCACTCAACTTTCCGATATTTTTGAATGGTAGTGATATGGAGCGACCGTGAAAATTCCTTGAAAACGGAACATTAGTTTTCGGCATGATTACAGTATTTCCTTTATTATGAATACTTCATGTATGAAAGTAAAAACATTTTTTACATGCGGCCCGCTAGAGATCTTACAGAAGTCCATGTGGCCCGCCTTCAAAAAAGTTTGCCCACCACTAATATAAACTATGATAATGAAGTAAATCTGATGAAAGAGAGGCATCATGATATTGTTCAGACATAATACGAAAGAGTAAAAAACTTAAGTGATATTTTACTACTTATATAAAATTTAATAAAAATATTCATATTTTAATGTTATTTTAGTAATAATTTGTATTATATAAGGAAGTAAAATTATTTCTCCGAGTTTAATTGGCCGGTTGGCCGTGTGGCTTACCACCCTGGAGGACCGGGTTCAAATCCGGATACCACACCTCCAGTTTTTCAAGAGGGGTCCCTATCCTTCAACCATCCGGTTGACCTCATCATGGATGTTGGCCAGCCTGTGATTGGCTGTACAAGTGGGCGCTGCCACATAAAGTATATCCCTTGTTCGATATGGCGGTTTACTTAACAAACAAACCAACCGAGTTTAATATTTTTGTTTTTTGCATTTTTATGCCCCTATCCAATCAATGAGATTACTAATATGTGGGGTCAATTCCAACCACGGTCTGCACTCACACTGTGGGTGCAGACTGTGGTTGGAATTGGCCCCGCCCACACATAATGGTGAAGCACAGGGATCGCTGGACCGGGCTCGGAACCTCGAAAAAACTTTTCAGAAGATTCCAGACCTGGTTCTTTTGCGTGGCCCGCCAGCGACGTTGAAGTTTAAGCAATGTGTGCAAATATTGTGTTTGAATTAGATAACTGGCTTTGTAGAAAAAATTTTATTACTAAAAATTTTTCTACAAAGCCATTATCTAATTACGTAAAAATTCAAATTACGATAAAATAATATATGATGCTATCTAAATGGAAAAAATTTTATTACTAAAAATTTTTCTACAAAACCATTATCTAATTACGTAAAAATTCAAATTACGATAAAATAATATATGATGCTATCTAAAAAACAAAAGAGATAATATATTTTTAAAGTCAATTTCTCATTATCATTATTATTTTTTCATTTATATGTAATATTTATCTAATTTTTATTATGTATTATTTAATAAAAACATTTAAATTATTTAATTTGACAAATTTAATATAATAGTATATAAAATATTTTTATTATTTAGGTATCAAATCGAAGATATAAATAGTTGCACTCATGTTGGGACTCATATGGATGCACCATGCCATTTTGCGAAAGGAAAATGGTGCATTCACGAAATTCCCTTTGAGCGTCTCATAGCTCCTGCAGTAGTAATCGATATCAGCAACAAAACGACAAATGGATCAGTTTCCAATTTAATGCCTGAAGATCTGGAAGAATGGGAAAATATCTATGGCAAAATACCAAATGGAAGTGTGATGATCCTCAAGACGGGTTGGGGAAAATTTTGGCATGATGCTGAAATATTCGTCAATGGAACTAAAGAGAATAAAAACGTTCCGGGAATATCGAAAGAAGCAGCCATTTGGTTAGTTAACAATACAAATATTTATGGCGTCGGAGTAGAAACGTTGTCGGTGGATGAAGGAAAGTCTCATATCTTTGAATCTCATGTAATACTACAAGAAGCTAATATTTATGGAATTGAAAATTTAGCAAATGTCGACAAGTTACCTATCACTGGTTCTACAATATTTGCAATGCCTGTTAAAATTACTAATGGAAGTGGTGGTCAAGCTCGAATATTTGCTAAGTTACCATAAATGAAAGAACATTTCAAACCATTTAAACAGAATTTAGACTAACTATTTTATAAGAATTTAGACTGAAATTATGTCAATTAAAACACTTTCAATACACCAAATAAAAAGCAAAAAATAAATAAACAAAAAAAACAAGCAAAATATTTTTATCAGTCGATATTCGAAAGTAATAATAAGAGTATAAAATATGATAAATCAAATTTCAAAAATCATTTAATAGATAAGCGGGAATTAATTTATTCAAAACGTTCCACAATCTTGACGTGCAGTCACGGCAATGGTCTGCGGTTGCGCGCAATTATTTGCACATGACATCTGTTCACGTCAATGGCACTGAACTGATTAAACGTGCTCATATAAATTTTTCCCATGGAGTCATTGCTAAAAGCGTGACAATGTACTTTCGAACCATTATCGAATTTACAGTATTGTTACGTTCCATAATCTTGACGTGCAATCACGGCAATGGTCTGCGGTTGGCGCGCAATTATTTGCACATGACGTCTGTTCACGTCAATGGCACTGAACTAATTAAACGTGTTCATATAAATTTTTCCCATGGCGTCATTGCTAAAAGCGTGACAATGTACTTTCGAACCATTATCGAATTTACAGTATTGTTCCATTGTATCGAGTTTATTCTTCTGCGAATTATTGTTTGGAAAAATGGAAAATTTATTGAAGAGTATTGGAAATTTATTCAATAAGGTAATCTGAATTGTAATTTTAGGCTATAATAATATGGAAAATATTTAATTAAATAAATACAGTAATATCCCAGTGTTACGTAATAGGGAAGACCGGGAAATATAAGTCGAAAATTACGTAAGTCGGGGTACCTACAAATTCCCAAATGTAATTTCAGGTTAATGTGTATTAGGTTCTTAACTGACTCTTTTATTACCAAGAAAACAGCAAATTATAAGAGTTTATAATATTTAGTAGTAATTAAAGACTTTTAATCAACAAATCAGCGAATGAAATATGCATAGTATAATAAAATACTGTACTGTAACTGTACTGCGTTTAAAAAGTTCGTACTAGTATTGAACATCGAACATCGATGTTTTGATATCGATGTTCGATGTTTTTTCTGTTTATGTAATAGAATTGACGTTTGGGTTAAATAAATATTACATAATATTTTTATAAACGGAATTTTTATAATTGGTGATGATTTTACTTAATTTTTTTGTTTTACGTTAGGAAAATCGAAGAATCCATCTGGCAGTATTGATTTTAGTGCTTATATTTGTCAGGTGAGACACTTTATCATAGTCATTTAATTAGTATTCGAAACGCTTTAGGTTTCTTTTTTTATTTCAAAGTATTTTAGCTCAGTAAGTATGCTTCCGAAAACTTTTCTGTGGCAACGTTTTGCTAAAAATAAAAGTAATTCTGAAACTTGCATATATTATTCAAAAGAAGCGAAAATTAATGGTAATAACACAAATTTAAGATGTCATCTTCAAAGCAAACTTCCAAAATTTCTTGGAATTCGAAAAGACTTGCAGAAGGAAGAAAAATGCTATCAAGACACTGACGAAGCACCATCGTCACAACGGAAAACAAAGAAAATTTCTGAGATGTTTAGCAGCATTGAGGAGTTCAAATCAGGTGAATCAGCAGAAAATAAGGTAAATGAAGCTCTTATATTTATGGTGTGTAAAGAAAATAAGCCATTGAGTATTTGGATCGTGAAGGTTTTCAACATTTCGTAAAGACAATAGCATCTTCGTACAAAATTCCTTCTTGATCAACAATTAAAACACTTATTTTCGATAAATATAGTGATATAATATCCATAGTCAAACAACAGTTCAAACAGAAATTTTGCTTATTGACTACTGATTTATGGACAGACACGCAGAAGAGGAGTTACATTAGCTTGTCTGTCCACTTTATAACTGAGGAAAATAAACTATGCAATGTAGCATTGGATGTTTTTATATTGGAAGAGCGGTATACTAGCGAGTATCTACCCAATAAACTAAAGCAGTTGGTAAAATACTGGGAAACAGATGAAGAATATGTCAACATAGTTATTATTGACAATGCACAAAAAAATCGATGTTTTTTAACATCGATGTACAGTGCCTTTTGATGGTTTTATCAATGTTAAACATCGATGTTTTCCTATCGATGTTCAATACTAATTCGTACCGATCAAATCGTATGCCATGTCTGCACATGAAACATATCCGTACAAGCTCGCGCAAGCTCAGATCTGCATATCACGATTAATGTATCGCATGTCGTGTGGGAGAAGGGGCAGGATAAGAAGATATGTATCGCCGACTTTACATAAGTCGGGGTATTACTGTATTTGAGAAATGTCTTTGAAATCAATTTAAGAAAATTAATTCGGTAATGACTTTTATTTGATAGAAAAACTGATCCTTTCGCCCAATGATTCATAAGTTAGAGGTTAAATCTTTTCCAAAAATGCCGAACGAATTTCACGATATATTAGATTCTATTCACTAATGAATATTTATCATTTAGTTTTATTTGAAATGAATTAAGGTTAGTTTAAGTAGGTTAAGCAGTATATATCAGAGGGATATAATTTATCTGGCGGGGGCCATTTATAGAGCCAGTCACAGGCTGGCCAACACCCATGATGGAGTCAACCGGATGGTTGAGAGGTGGGGTTCAACGGGCCGGTCCGTACCTCTCTTGAAAAACTGGAGATAAGGGACCCAGATCCTCCAGGGTAGTAAGCCACAGCTCTACCACGCGGCCATCCGGCCGACGAAATGAATTAAGGAATGTTGATTAATAAAATTCAAAAAATCGAGCCAGAATTTGTTAAAATTTCGATATGGAAAATTTCCATCATCACTACACTGTATCGCATCATCAAGTATAATAATAGCAGTAAATTTGGTGGCTTAAGTGTTGATTGCCGCTTTCCACTCAAATACAGTACAAAGGGAGGCCATAGGCTAAACTGAATCCAAATTTTGAGCAAAAATTGGAGATATCTAACTCAACCAATGCGGCTGGCTAAATGTGTGGATATTCCTTTTGCCATCAAACCACTGTATTAATTTCTATAAATAGGATATCATTAAAAAAAGTAATCCGCGGGTTTCTGCGACAGACAAAACTATTGGTCATATCTCTCGGAGGCTCTGACTATGAATGCATAAATGCAGCCAGCCAAAGATAACTAACATTATCCACGCAGATAACTTTCCAAAGAAGATATTTTGTCCACACGGATAATTTTCGATTGACCTTTTTTTCATATTTTATGCCCCCTTTCTAATCAGGGAGATTACCAAGGAGGCGGGACCAGTTCCAACCACAGGCTGCACCCACACTAGTGGAGGGGGCCGATGGTGAAGGACGGGGATCACCGGGCCGGGCCCAATTTAAAAATTAAGGAATAAAAACATTAAATTGCAATTCATCTAAAAAAGCAAAATCCGTATGTGGCGCTGTTTCTAATAATGGCCGCCGTCTGACGATTGACGATTCCATGTAGTAGTTTGGAGGAATTTTTCGAATGATACTCCAAAGTTAAGATGAAATCACAAAATTTCGCTCATAAATGAGCGGGTAATATCTAATATATATTATTCGTAACGAAAACAAGAATTCTTATAAAAAGAAGTTAATTAAATAAAATAAATACCGTTTATAAATAAACATTTTCTATATAATTAACCATTTGATTATTATGGACAGAGCCGCCGAGAAGGGTGACAGCTGAGATTTTTGTCATGGGCACGACCGTTGACCCCGACGTTTCTCATAATGCGTTTGATAATTCTCTGAGCACTGTCAGACTGTAATGTCTACCACCCAAAGCAATCGTGCCAAAATAAACTATTTTATATATAATAGTATATTGATAGACGAAAGTTTTGTGATTGTAAAGTATGCAACTATATAGTGTAGGCTGTGCATGGTATGCAAGGATCTTTTATATAAACAGGATGGATTGCTCAATGTTAGAAAAACGAAGTTGGTCGAAACGTTGTAATTTCGGCCAACAAGTTGACGGAGCGAACGTAAATTCGACGATATAGCAAATTGACTTTACTTTTGTGGCCAGACGTATCCCATTTACCTTAATAAGTATAATGACTAGATCCTAATAAAGTGAATTTGCTATGTCGTCGAATTTACGTTCGCAACTGCCATGTTGTTGGCCAAAATTACAATGTTTTGGCCCAGTTCATTTTTCTAACATTGAGCAGTGCATTCAAGGTGGATGTATCGAATTTTGAATTTATTATACATTTTTTAAATAAATATTTAATGTTTTATATGACTTTTTAATTAAACCAAAGTAATACACTTTTTTAAATGGGGCCCGGACCACAGACTTGTCAGAGCCCCGAAAATATCTCTCAGAGGCTCTGACTATGGATGCATAAATGCGGCCAGCCAAAGCTAACTAACATTGTCCACGCAGATAACTTTCCAAAGAAGATATTTTGTCCACACGGATAATTTTCGATTGACATTTTTTTTTTCATATTTTATGCCCCGTTTCTAATCAGGGAGATTACTAATGGGGCGGGGCCAGTTCCAACCACGGGCTGCACCCACACCAGTGGAGGGGGCCGATAGTGAAGGACGGGGATCACCAGGCCGGGCCCAGTATTCCGAAAAAATTCGGGACCAGACCAGGAACGCGAACCCGGGTCCTCCAGCGTGGCACCCCAACGCGGTACAACTCGGCCATCCGGCGGCCTTTTGATTGATGTTAATGCGTCAAGATTAGATTAGGTTAGAGAGATTAAGCCGCCATATTGCACGAGGGAAATAAAGTATTTGGCGGCGACCACTTACAATGCCCATCATAAACTGGCCAACACCCATGATAGGATCAACCGGATGGTTGAAAGATGGGGTTCAATAGTCGGGCTCGGACCCTCCTGGAAAACTGCAGGTGAGGGACCCGGATTTGTACCCGAATCCTCCAGGGTGGTAAGCCATAGCTTTACCACGCGGCCACCCGGCCGCTATAAGCATGAAGCGAAAGTTACCTGTGTGGACTGTGGACGCATATATGCATCCATAAAGTAATTGAATATATAGATGTTTCCGGTTATTGTAGTCTTCTGTAACTTCCTTTATTAAATCGTACCATTTATATATTTCGCAAATATTAAAAAACGAGATGTATCTTTTTAAATATTTTCCTTAATACAATTTTTAATTGCATAAACTTTGATAAACACGGGACCCCCTCAAGTATGGGACCGCAATGGATGCAATCGATTGAATTGGTTCATAACGGCTATGTAATCACTATATCTACGCGTTGTATTCTCATCTCAGATTTAATTAATTTAAATAGTATTTGCATTGATAAATTATTTTACGATGTAATTATTCTAAGAACATAAACTCGACTTATAATATAAAGCATATAGGATTTGTGGTTTCAGTTAAAGTAGCAATTTTCAGGGATCGATACGAAAAGAAGACCAACTATAATTATGTTTTTTACCTTCACTTTCAAATCATTGGTACCAGCTGATGTAAGTACGAATTAAATTGCTGGAACTATCAGAAAATGCACAAATTGTCCATCAGAAAAATTGGCATGCAAATCGCTACATTTTCAAATATTATTAATTAACGATACTTATAGTAATGGTCGCCATGTTTACTCCCTGAAAACATCGATGTACCTTTCGGATTTTATTTATGAATCCCCCATTATATCATATTTTTTATCAACAGATGACGCCACACTCCATTCTGAAAGAATACTGTGGCGGGGGCGAAACAAGCCCTTCCACAGGTTGCCCACCCCAGCGGAAGGACCAGTCGGATTTGGAAGACGGGAATCGACGGCCGGACCCGGACTCCAAGATAAATATTTTCAAGGGGTGAGACCGGAGACTCAAACCCGGATCCTACAGTGTAGAAAGCCGAAACGTTTCCACGGGGCCAATCATGTTTGAACATATTTAAATATATCGCGAATTTTTAATAATGGTATTGAAAAGAAATGGGTATATTTTAGAAATAAGTATGGCTGATACCACCGCTTCTATAGGACTCACTAATATTTCAAGAAGAATGCAACGCTTTATGCACTTTCGATCAAATTTGTGCGGAATCTGATATTGAAATACTTACGAAAATGTTAGTTTTTATACAATCATATATATACACGTAATTTTAATAAAAATTCGAAAGACTGATAAATTTTTTCATGGAAATGGTTGAACTGGATAGTATAAACCAAAGAGAGATCTAGAAAAGAGTAAAAATTTCTTTACTCTTTTTTAAATAAAGCTTCGGTAAGGTTTTCAATAGATCCAACATCTGTGTAGTCCATATGGAAGCACCAAGCATCAAGTCAATAGCTTCGGAACACATCTACTATGTGCAAAAGTAACAGGAGGCAACCGGAAAGGCAAGACATATGGAATAAGTCGATTAAAGCGCCAAGAATGTGAAGGAAAAAACGTGATTAACTGAATAAAAATGTTTCTTTTTGCGCCCGACAGATGGCGCAACATCACCATAGAAACTATTGGTCTTTCCGAAAGATGCCACTGATGTTTCGGCCAATCACAGGCCCTTTTCCCTATGGGCGTTATGTCCCGAAAACGAAACGCGCGCGAAAGAAAATGAATGCGAGAAAGCCAGATATGAGGCGGGCAAGCCCGCCGGGCGGTCCGAGTCCTTATGGGGCACCACCGCAGGCTCCCAGTGACGGATGTGGACACCGCCAGAGCACTTTCTATTCCGTATAGGAGCCCACAAGTGAGCCCCAGTGACGGACCTCGGAACCACCAACGCGAAGTGACCCCTTTAGGAGTCTTTTACTCCACGCGGGGTCAGACGGTGTTTAAATTCTAACCCCCTATCCACAGGGAGCAATCACAGGCGTGGGGCACTTATTCAAAAATGTTATCCCAATGGGGATGACCAATTCATCCCCTTTCCCATTCAGTTACAATACATACGTATAGTATGTATTTTGTCCTTTATGGCCGTTTCATTCAGAGCATTTATATAATACTAAGAAAATTAGTTGGAAAATTATTTTCTTTTAAAACGAAGTAAAAAAAATCAAGATATCTGTAAAAGTTTCAGTATAATGTGAATTAGAACTAAAACACACCAATTACGTGATCTTCATATCCTAAATGGGTATGGCAGGAAAAAATGGAGGTACTAATTATCAAGGTGTGTAATTTATGGGATAATTTTTTATGATTCTACTACTCAGAGCAGAAAAAATTCTTATAAAATGTTACTGTAATTAATAAAAATTAGAATTGTTGATTGTTTGTTGGCAATAATCCATAATTGGGATACATTTGCTGGACAGTGGCTTTAGTCCAGCAAATTTATTACATTAATCGCGATAGCGATATAATAATTAATGCTATATATTAAAATTGACAAATATCAATTTTCCAGTGATATGTCGTTGTGCCTATGATTTGAAAGGAATTTAATGAATAAACATGCTTTCAGATCAAGATTATTTAAAGATAAGTTTCAACCAATTGAGACAGATTTGTATAATTCAAATAACAGTTTTTTTTTTTATTTATGAATAGTTAAATAACTCCATCTTTACCACCCCCTAGTTACAAATGAATCTGGAGAGCTTTTAATATATACAGTATTCATGAAATTCGAGATGTGAGTCACTTTGCATGTCCCTGGCGGATTAACGAGGACAAATACAATACCAAAAGGAATATTTGTTTCAGACATTTTTATTGTCGGATGGCGGATTACATCTTATCGGGGTTTGCCTATTCCATTAACATAGGGAAGATCCGTTCCGCCAAATTTCCTGGCAGTCAGCAAAGGGTGGCCTCTTCTCGGGATCTGACTGTATTACTTTATAGTTTATACAAATATTCTTGAAAGTACTTATAATTTATCTAAAAAAAAAAATTGAACTTTTTTGTTTTCAGATACACTGACGGAAAAAAAAATCCCAACACCAAGAAAAAATTATTCTAGAGTAATGAAATTTGGACAATGCATTTGTGTAGTTAACATGTTTAATATGAAAATTAAATATTTATTTATTTATTAATTTATTAAACCGGTTAAATAAATAAATATATTGATAGTTTACATAAATATGGATTGATTTATAAAAAAAATTCTATTTATAAAAATTTTATGTTTATCATAAACTTGATAGGTTGTTAAGTACTGTACATTCATACCTCACCTTACGTTGTAAATTCGTTGCAAGACTTGCGATATAAGTCGAACAAACTCTTTAAAAAATGACTAGACCTCGATAAATAACCGTAACGTCGGTAATAACATTTTTAAGGTTCTAAATAATTTTACAAATTATTTTACATATTTTAATCATTATTTTATTCATTTTTATGTATTCAGTCGATTGCAGTTCAGACGTCTGTTTTTCTGAAAAATTTCATATCATCATCCTGTCATCGCGAACATTAATCTTTCTTTAGTATCCAGTATTAGCCCTATTTTCAAAATCAAAATACCGTTTAATTATTATTGACACTACGCTATAAAAAAAAATAATATCAGAGAAATTTCTCATAGTTTATGACCATTCATAAGAACTATTTTGTGCCTTTTTTCCATAATCAATCATTTATTATTAAAAAAAAATAGATAAGGTGCGCTGTATGCAGTGTAGAAAGTTGAACAAGAGTGAACTTCGGCGTAAAGACGCAGCGTCTAACAATATACAGGAAGTGACATCATCAGCATCGATATACCGACGTATTTACATTGCGTTTTACCCTTTTGAGACCCAGCCTTTAGTAGATTTTTATTTTTTCCTATTAAGAAAAAGACCGACGTAAAATCGAAAACGACGTAAATCGAAACGACGTAAGTCGAGGTATGACTGTATTTCGATGTATAGATTTATGATTAATGAAATCACACGAAGGAGGCCACGCCTGTGAGACCCAGCCTTTAATAAACTTTTATTTTTTCCTATTAAGAAAAAGACCGACGTAAAATCGAAACGACGTAAGTCAAGGTATGACTGTATTTCGATGTATAGATTTATGATTAATGAAATCACACGAAGGAGGCTAATTTAATGTTGCCTCATAAGATTTGTTTTGGCTCCACTAAGCAAACGATGAGGGTGGAAATGAAAATATTAAAAGTGCAAATGACTGCAAAAGAAGAAAAATTCAAAAATGGAATGCCATTTTCAGATTTAACATATAGATTGGTTTAAATAATCAAAACATTATTTGAAAATTTAAAACCATTAATTAAAAGATTATTGGACAATGCTAGTTCTACAATAATTCTTTATTTCCAATGGATTGTTATAGCAAATAATTATTATAGAATATTATTAGATTAAAATAATCTATAGATTATTATGATAGTTTTCCATTTCTCATCCTTCATTTTTCATATTATTACATATAATTATATACTATCTTAATAATATTAATTAATGTATAAAATAATATTTTTAATAATAATCTTTTGATGATGGTCAAATTCAAAATACAGTACATACGCATAAGTCATACATGTGATGCACAGCAATATTTGAACATATATTAGTTGGCACATTATCTACCAACGTTCTTATATTTATAACTTACAGTATACATAGCCAAACCTAATTTTTTCGTGGCCATTTCTATGCCAAATCCTCAGATGGCAATATTATGTTCAAATATTGCTGTGCATCACATGTATGACTTATGCGTATCTACTGTATTTTGAATTTGACCATCATCAAAAGATTATTATTAAAAATATTATTTTATACATTAATTAATATTATTAAGATAGTATATAATTATATGTAATAATATGAAAAATGAAGGATGAGAAATGGAAAACTATCATAATAATCTATAGATTATTTTAATCTAATAATATTCTATAATAATTATTTGCTATAACAATCCATTGGAAATAAAGAATTATTGTAGAACTAGCATTGTCCAATAATCTTTTAACATACGCATAAGTCATACATGTGATGCACAGCAATATTTGAACATATATTAGTTGGCACATTATCTACCAACGTTCTTATATTTATAACTTACAGTATACATAGCCAATCCTAATTTTTTCGTGGCCATTTCTATGCCAAATCCTCAGATGGCAATATTTCATGGCGCCAAATTCTCAGATGGCAATATTAACGAAAATAGGTTTTTCTTGGTGAAAAATGTTTAACCTAATTTTTTGTGGCCATTTCTATGCCAAATCCTCAGATGGCAATATTTCATGGCCATTTCACGCCAAATTCTCAGATGGCAATATTAACGAAAATAGGTTTTTCTTGGTGAAAAATGTTTGTTTTTAGTAAACTTAAACTATCCAATAATAATTTTAAATTATCTACAATCATCACGTAATTCAAAAATTGTTAAAAATATTTATAATAAATCGCTTCCATTGAATCGAGTTGACAGAACATTTTTACAAAATGGCCACTTACTGCTATCGGCTAAAGTGTTGCCGTGAAAGATTGTGCATTTGTACATTTTTTTTTATTATTTAAAAACGAAGAGATATTTAAGATTTTACAATACAGAGTTTTTAATCATCAACTTATGCATATTCTCATGTCGATCTTTTTCATCCAGCCTTTATCCTGAATTATCCATTGTATTTTTTTTATGAAATTTAACAAAATGTTTAAAAAATTAAAGGTGATCTCGTTGACAAACCAATTAATCCTTTAACAGCAATAATTTAAAAATGGCGGACGTTCAAACTTCAAAGATTTACTTAATAATTTTTGAAACCGTTTAATGAAAATTTATCGAATTTAATAAGATGATCAGGATATTAATGATAAGTTCGAAATAATTTTAATTAATCCGATAGATGTTCAATTTTCTGAGGTTTATAATAATAAGGAATTATTTAATAGATTTTTATGGCATTCAGCATATAGGTGATATATTTTAATATCGTATTTTTAATCATTTCAGAGTAAAGAACATTTTGGAAAGAAGGCGATCAGTTCTTCCGAACTGCTTGTTTCGTGATGTGGCAAACTCATTCTAATAATACATCTTTCATATATCTGTATACAATATTGATAAAAATTAGTTTGGTATGGTACAGAAATCGAATTTAGATTATTTCCCATCTCTCTCTATCTCATATCTCTATTTTGAGACTAGAAACATCAATATTTTTAATGATATATCTTGAAATAAAATTAAATTCTGCCTAATGAAGGATGACGCCTAGCATTATGAAAGAAAGATGCTTAAATAGTGTTAAGATTTATATAAAATTAATAATGCAAAATATTTTGATGAGTTTCGATTATCATATTCGAGAACATTTTATATTATCTGCAAAATAAAAAAATAAATTATAAGAATCATTAAAAAATTAAACTACTAATAGTTTTTCTAATAACGAAATAGGCCTATATACAACTGAAAAAATTATATAAAAAAATTATGAGTGAAAATTACGAAATAAAATGTAATTTTAATTTTTATCTATTATTTTTATTAATATTTAAAATGCTGTAATCTTATTAATTGAATATTTTTGCTATAACTGATTTTAATTCATAGACTTGCATTTAAATATTACTCATCAAGAATTTCTCTGTAATATAATCTGCATTTGCATATGCAGTACGTGTATTTTCTTTTAAATACATCATTTAACTATATTTAAATGTCAAACTTTTTCATGTAATGACCTCGTTAAATCAACCTCGAATGTTTACCACCTATAACCATGGCAGATATCGTTAATTTTGGTATTAACGCTACTTCACAAGGTCTAAATGAAGTAAAAAATATTTATTATCTGATTATAATTAAACGTTATTTCCTTATTATTTATCTTGTGTAACAACCTTATTTACAAAATTAAAAGAGTAAAATTTAAAATTAAGACGTTGATTATCTTGGATACGTCCAGTAAATATTTTATAGATTATCTTAGAAAATTTTTATGTTTGGTTTTCATAGACAAAGTTTGCATATTGATATCATATCAAATTTATCTTTTAAGAATGTTTCTTGGGGTAGAAATGTTCCTTTTATGTACAAAATAGTAGATTACCTGCTGGTGAAAAACGTGTCGCGTCACATGCGGCAGCGCGGCGTCACCTATTTAACAGACTTTTTTAATGAATATGCATTGACTACACGAATCTTTAAACTAAAGATTCATGTTAATCGATCTATGCATCATGTTCCGGAGAAGCATATTTATATTCATTTTAAAAAGCCTGCTATAAAAGTGACTACGCGTTGCCAGATGTGACGCGACACGTCTTCCATCAGCAGATAATCTACCATTTAGCCCTTTTATGTTCAAAATTTAAATTGAAAAACCCAAGTAATTTAACCTAAAATTATTAAAATTAATATTCAGGTTAGTATTTATTATATATTACCATAATGTTTCTCCTATTAGTAAGTTACAATTTATGAAAATATACTGTGTAAAGTGAACGTAAAAGTTGGCATTCTCAAATTGTGATGTTTAATATATCGTAACTTATAATTTGGAATTTTCAGTAACTTTACTGCTCTTGCTTGATTTTACTTCATGAGATCACTGAATAACATATGCCAACGTAATTAAAGATTCATTGATACAACTGAAAACTTGTTTGACTTAAAAATGTTTCCTGTATAATAATTCCTAGAAACAGTTTGTAACTTTAATGACGTGGTAAATAAACTTTAATTCTTTATTAGTAATGAAAATGATTATTTATCAATTATTTTTTCCATTCAAACTACGTATAATGTACTATAAAATACATATATTGTAAAAGCGCACATCGAAATATATCTTTAAATTTTTTAGAGATTGTTACATGAGGAAAAAACGTTTCCTACGATATTTTGGTATATTTAACCTTCACATTTCATACTGAAATGAAGCATGACTAATATAAACGACATCAAGTTGTTTTTCCTCCTATTGAAACTGCTATGATATTGCAAACAAGTTGCGAATGAGAATAATAACAAAAAAGACATTACTTCTAATTAAGATAACGTTGTAAGTTATTTTTTAACTCGATAACTTTAACATTCGGACAACACAATTGATTACATTCAAAAATATAATTTTACTAAACTTACATGTATTAAAGAGGAAAAAAAAGAGAGAAAAATTGCTTTATTTGTATTCATAATTATAGTAAACAACAATTCTTCATCATTGCGTATAGGGAAATTCCCTAAGAAGTAAATTATAGCTAATGTTTAACTTTTATGTTGTTATATATACTTTAAAAATGATTTCTCTGAATAAAATTTATTAGTATGTCACTGTATTATAAAATTTTAAGATTTCTTCATTGAAACTTAGAATTTTCGATATATGACACTTAAGGTTGGATCTCAGAGGCGTAAAACGCGACGTCAGTACGCTAACGTAAATGCGTCACGCACAAAACGTGGTACCAATGTTCATACCAAAAGCATACGATGCGACTTAAATAAACGATGTCGTTTAGCTTTTGGCTAATTACTGTGATATCATTTGAAGTCAACTGATTCAACATGGATAGCGAAACTCAAGAAGTGCTTTAAGGCTGGGTCTCACAGGCGTAAAAAGCGACATAAATACGTCGGCGTATCGACGCTGATGATGTCACTTCCTGTATATTGCTAGACGATGCGTCGTTACGCCGGAGATGACTTTTCTTCAACTTTATGCGCTGCGCCAAGAGTACGTTGGCTATTCGTCCAATCAGAAGAGAGATTGTTTTATTTCGTAATTCAATGTAGCGAGTAGGGAAGATACTTATACGCATTCAATAATGAAGCATTTCTGGAAGAAATGAGAAAATATCGATTCTTTTACGATAAAAAAATGTCCAACGATGATGAGCTATCCATAGTGAATCAGCTAACTTCAAATGACATCACAAACGATGATGAGCTATCCATAGTGAATCAGCTAACTTCAAATGACATCACAGTAATTAGCCAATAGCTAAACGATGTCGTTTATTTTACGTCGCGTCGTACGCTTTCGATCTGAACATCAGTACTCTCGACGTTCGATGCGCGACGTATTTACGTCAGCGTACTGACGTCACGTTTTACGCCTGTGAGAGCCAGCCTTTATTTATCGATGGCTTTATTTATAAATTTATTGAATATCATGGTTTTGCAGTCGCAAAATTCGAAATCTTCTCTGCTCGCCATATTGAATTACGAAATAAAACAATCTCTCTTCTGATTGGACGAATGACCAACGTATTCATGGCGCAGCGCATAAAGTTGAAGAAAAGTCATCTCTGGCGTAACGACGCAGCATCTAACAATGACATCATCAGACGTAAACGCCGACGTATTTACGTCGCGTTTTTTGCCTGTAGGACCCAGCCTTTAAAGCAATCACTAGATTCAATAAAATTAAAATTCCTGATTATAATATTTTACACAGATGATAAAATAGCTATCCGTTGAACAATTATCCATTCAGAAAGTCTAAAATTCATTTAGGTATGTGAAAAATAAATCAACTACAGTTAATTTTGACGATGATAATTGTTACTATACATAAAAAATAAACTAAATTTTCGTAATTTATTACAAAGAAAATAAAGCAGATAGCTAACTGTAACAATTAATATGTTTTGTTTTCATTGATATAGGATATTTTTTATCAGTACCGTAAACTGGGGTGACTTAGGCCCATTAGGGTAGCTTTGGCCCAA